>MU686474.1:186845-201716 GCA_026770625.1 Nicotiana glauca
GCTTTAGTCTCCAATAAAATATAAAGAAAACAGTTTAATAATCAACACAGAAACGTTAGTAAAATTCCTTAAGCTTGTTGGCGTCACTGTGTTAAAAATAAACTGTTAGAAAATAAAGAAATGTAGAAGAATGAGAAATTTTCGAGTCCACAATTTTCTTGTGTGTCCTTAAGGAATTTTAACCCCCTCACACGTTGCCAAGGTAATGGATTAAATCCTCCCAGGATAAAACGGAATAAACCTTCCTGCAACAGTGGCAATACAAGCTGCAGGATTCCAACGAACTCAAAAACGGAGCAAAATCACACTTACGAATTTGAGAGAGAGATATTGCGAAGTAGGATGCAATATATTCAGAAAGAAAGTTGTTCTGGAGTGTATTTCGTATATAAAAGATGCAGCCTTGCCTCACAATTTATAGATCAATATCAGAAGAGGTGTCTTGAAAAGGTGTCTTTTCAGAAAACCGCGGCCAGAGATTTGATATTTAATTAATTATTAAATAATTAAATAAATTTTGTCCAAAAATAATCTTATCGATCATTTGACAAATCCGAAGCCGAAGCCGAAGCCGAGCGAGCGACGACGGCGCGAGGGTTCATTCTCTTCAACTCCTTTTAAGAGCTTTAAGAAGTGATTCTATATATAAGCACACAAATGTGGTTGTCCCTCACCAATGAGGGACAAAGTGCAAGACAAAATTCACTTCTTCAAATTTTCATTTTCCCTCCATTTTATTTCTCTCCATTTCCAATTCACACTTCTTCTACTTTAAAGCCAAATGGATTAAAGTCTCCAACAAATAGAAGTTCTATTATCATTCTATTTTTTTAATTAATAAGAATGCTATAAAAATTGTAAAATAAATAAATTTTAAGAATTTGGCCAAACAGATTCTATGTTGGAAAGATAAGTGCCAAACACTATCAATGAGATTAAATCTTATATTTAGTTGGAAAAATCATTATATAGCATTAAGGTGCACACGACATATTTTAGATCTATAGCAATTAACTGAATTTATATTCCAAAATTATAAATTTTTAGTGATAATCATATTCTTAGCATCTCCTAGAATGAGGCCAATTTCATCCTCTTGGTAGTTTTTAGTCATGCACAATATCAATTGTAATTTGTCATAGCTTTCTATATGAATTTTGATTAGTCATAAATATTTAAGTCTTCTGTTTCTAATTTTTATTGTAATTTTTTCTTCGTTAGAAATTTTTCTCAAAATAAGAAATTAATTACATGTTCACAAGAAATAGATGTAATATATAGAATATGTTCATATTATAATATAATACTTATAAGAAACTACAATAATATTATTCAACTGGTAATTACGAATTTGAATAATAGCTCGATACTATGTAAATGATCACAAGAACTTTTGGCGCTACAAAAATCTTGAAGACGTTTATTATCAAAAAACTATCCGAACAATCTAAAAATTAGAAAGTCAATTTTTTTTTAACTACAGAAAATTTGATCTCTTTAATAGGATATTAAATAATGGTTCTACTACTTATTGTCTAATTTTTTTCCGTTTTTAACCTACGAAGATTTTGACTTTACACTCTTCGTTAGATTATTAGGATAGATATTAAATAATGGTAATAAATAATGGGTCTCCTACTTATTGTCTAATTCTTTTTAGTTTTTAACCTATGAAGATTTTGATTTTACACTCTGTGTTAGATTATTAGGGATACTAATTAAAGAAGTGTCCTACTTCTTCTCTTCTTCCTAATTTTTCCTTTTTAAAAAAAATCATTAACTTGTATTTACAATTTTATCCATTATAGAATGCATTCGTGGAGGATAAAAAAAAGATGCAAACGACATTTAGCGCCTTTAGTATAGTATGTAGAGATGTAGATAGATAGATTTCGCTCATGATTACAATTTCCTCGTTTGACCAAGATAAAAAAAAATATTCCTCGTTTGGACCTCCGCTCCAATCAAGTCACTAGTTAATCTTTTAGTGTAAGTAGCTCACTACTAAAAAATCGAAACTTGGCGGAATAATGACATTGTCCTTATATTCTTCTTTGCTTAAATATTAAATTTTATATTTTTTATTTAAATATTAATAAGTGTTTATTTGAAAAAACCGTAACTTACGTCTAATTCATACCCTCTTACACTTATCATTCTCTTGAAAAATATTTACTTTCATACTCAAGAGGGACAAATAATAATTGGAGATTATCTTATTCTTCGAGGACAATATATACCATATCAAACACGAAATATCAAACATTGAAAATGATATGATCGTAAAAAATTTACCAGTTTATTAATCAAAGAATATTTCTTAAAATGTAATCGTATTTAATCCAGTTGATGCCCCAAAATGACTTTAAATGAGATTCAACTATTTCAAACGGTTCTTTTTATGAAGTTTGATTGGTAAAAGAGCCCCCTTTCCTGTTATTTTAAAGAATATAAAACGAATAGGAAGACTGCCTGTTTGGCCAAGCTTCTTGAGGCCAAAAATATTTTTTTAAATCAAAAAAGTACTTTTTGAAAAATTTAATGTATTTGGCTAAAAATAAGAAAGTATTTTGACCAACAACAGAAGCAATTTTTCTGTTTTTGGGAAGAAGCAGAAAAGTCTAGTTTCTTCCAAGAAACAGAAGTAGAAAATTAATTTATTCAAGACAAAACTATCCTCACCATAAATTTATATTTTTTAAATTATCCTTTACATTATATATATATACCATCATTAGAGATATGAATCATGTAAACTTTTCAAATTCGTTTTTTGTCTTTTCATTGGTTTTTGCTTCTTTGGCTTGAATAGTTCTTTTTTTTTTAAATTCTAGCATTATTTTAAAAATTAAAGATATCAAATACGTTAATCATCTTGTAACTTTTCAAATTCTTTTTTGACTTTTTTTGTTTTTGATGTTTTCTTTGACCAATCTTATTTTTTTATTTTTCTAAATTAATAAATCTCCTAGAATTCTTCTACTGATAAGGAATTCAACTATTATGCTAATGAAGAAATTACTGTAGAGATTGAGGAAGGAGATGACCCTTCTAGTATTCCTTTATAAATGCAAGACAAGTCTTCTACTATTATGGAGGCGTTGCGCGATAGAATTAGAGATGAAATTGTTGAGAAATATTATCATGTGTGAATGACTTTGCTTATTATAATTATAAGTAATTATACTAGATAATATTATTGTTTTGGTATGACTATATATGTTACAATAATTTAAATATTTAGTATGTATGTTTACTTTATGGTTATATTATAATTAAATTAAATAAAAAAATAATAACGGTCTCTTATAATAAATATTTGAATTTATTTTCTTTTTAAAATAATTATATAAGCTTGGTACTATCCTTTTTGGTAATTTGACACTCAAAAGTACTTTTTATAAAGATTGGCCAAACACATTTTATTTATCAAATATTGTAAAAAGTACTTCTTAAATGAATTAGCCAAACGCAAATTATTATTTTTTTCAAAAGTGCTTTTAAAAAAAGTACTTTTAAAAAAAAGTACTTTTCAAAATAAGTAGATTTTGGCAGCTTAGCCAAACGGACTCTGACTCAATTCGGATTCATCATTGCTAATCTTCAAACCTCTAGTAATACTTTAGTTCCTAATACTTTCTTCTTTTTCTTCTTGGCTTGTCAGAAGAGTTTTTCTTAACCCCATTGGAGTGGTAAAAGGAGGAAGTAAATTTTTAGCTCGGTATTTCCGCTCATGGAGTGGGTAAAAAGAAAAATTTATTTATGGAGGCAACAAAGTTTTGGTAGATAGCACATTAAGATAGAATGGATCCAAAATTTAAACACGAGTTAAAACTTTATATTCTTATTATTGAATTTAGGCCAAATACCTAGATAGCCCCTTAAATTTGGCAAGTTTTGTATGATAGCCTTATGAACTTACGGAGTAATCAAATAGACATTTATACTTGGCAGATATGTGTCTTTTAAACACAAGATCTGATATGACAAACTACGTGTATCAAAGACGCTTTTAAAAGCGTGAGAGATTTGTTTATTTAACCAGTTTCTCATTTTATATTATTTATTTGTACCCTTGGTTTTTTTGAACTATGTAGATATTGAAAAGATTTTGCAAAAATATTGTAAAAACTGAAAAAAATTATTTTTTTTGTAAAAATTGTAAAAACATATTTGTAAAAACTAAAAAAAATTGTAAAAACTGAAAGAAAAAAAAATAAGTTTTTAACAAAATATTTTCGTTTTTTAAAAACTGAAAAAAATATTTCCAACAAAATATTTTCATTTTTTAATAATATTTTTTTCAGTTTTTTAAAGATTTTCTTTTTGTAAAAACTGAAAAAAATAAATTTGTATAAACTAATTTTTTTTGTAAAAATAGAAAAAAAAAATATTTTCATTTCTTAACAAAATATTTTTATTTTTTAAAAACTAAAAAATTATTTTCAACAAAATATTTTCGCTTTTGAAAAATATGTTTTTTTTATTTTTTCAGTTTTTAAAAGAATTTTGTTTTGTAAAAACTGAAAAACAAATTTTGTAAAAACATAAATTTTTATTTTTTATTTTTTAAAAAAAATGTTTTTTAATTAAAATATAAATAAAAAAACCGGAAAAAAATGAAAATAGGGGTCGGGTTGTGTGTTTTTTAAAAACGGATCGGGTAAAAAAAGGAAATTAGTCGTTTTAATCGGGTGTTGCCACGTGTATTTACTTTGCACATCATTCGCAAGTGCGTTGCACGCATTTGCTTTCATGGACACTAGTGTTTAAAAGACACATATCTGCCAAGTATAAGTGTCTATCTGGTTACTCCATAAGTTCATAAGGCTATGTTATAAAACTTGCCAAGTTTAAGTGGCTATCTAAGTATTTGGCCTTGAATTTATTATATTCTTATTATTAAATTTATTATATTCTTGAAATGATGGGTTACGGATTTCATATTTGTTTTACATGATGTCAAATTGTATCAATTGCACAATTAAATATGCTAAAGCATCTTTAAATAAAATTTGAAGGAAAAAAAGCATTAGAGTAACCAATTAGGAGACCCACAGGCTACAACTCCGTCCGATATATGGTGCTTGCTATTAGGTGCCCTTTGATATTTTTACGTAGAGGCCTAGAGGGTGACTCTGTTAAGTATATGTTGCCATTTTGGCATCTTTTATTTGTTTTTATATCAAAGCAAGAGTCTGTATAGGGTCAAATTCTGCCCATTGCGACAGCAATGACCCATGACTAAACAATAGTCGTAGTGAGAGTACGACCTCAGAAGGTCGGAGCAAAAACGTGCTCCTATGTCTCGTCGTCCCCACGAGGACACGTGACCTATTTTTGTATTATTTTATTGTTTCGAGGGGGTTTTCCTGTTATATAAAAGAGAATCCCAATGTTGTAAATGGGATCAGATCTTTTCTAATACAAGCTCTCTCTCTCTCTCTACCTTTTACTTTCTAGAACACTCAATCTATCAAAAGCATTAAGAGATATTATGCATATTTCTAGGTCTTATTATTTTCGATTAGGATTTACCTTTGATCTATTTTTTTATTGTATTTGCTTGCAAAGTATTTAATAACTTTCAAGTCAAACAATTTGGCGCCGTGTGTGGGGATTTCGGCAATCGAAATCATAGTTTGCACCTAGAATCTCAAGAACAAACCACCCTCCTTCACACCCTATTGAAATCAAAAAATGGCAAAAAATGATGCAAGATAGAAAGCAATAGCAGGTGTCACAACCAACCTCATTGGCCCCCTCAACGAGGCCGGTAGAGAAAATATCTTGAGCACAACACCTGGCAGCACTCAAGAGGGAGAAATCTCACCCTCTCCATCTGAAAATCTGACGATCTTACACGAAAAAGGAGCCTCCACATCTGTAGTCAAAGAAAAACCACCCCCGTGGTCAAGAAGCTACTGGAAGAGTGGCTGATGAACACCCTAGGCAGCTTGCTCGAAAAATCGCCCCAAAACAACACTAAAAGCCCGCTGACGACAGACACCGCTACTATCGGTGAACACGATACTGTAAAGCCTGCGTACTTATTACCCTCCCCAGACCCTACCAGATAATTTCTAGCCATTACCCGAACTCTGGTTTTCCAACTAAAATAACTCTTAGTGTCCTAATGCACTTAATCATTAGGTGGCGACTCTTCAAACTCAAAACAAAAAACCCAATTCTCGCAAGGGAACAGAGTTGTCCTCTCGAATGTTGTATAGCCGATTCCGAACCCGGTTTTGGAAAAAAGGGGGCGTCGACAACAGATACACACTGAAACATAGAGAGTGAGTTTGAAAAATTGAGGAGAAAAAAATACATAGATTGAGAGCTTAATACTAAAAAAAATACAGAAGTTGCTTACGTGCTTACTGTTTCATTGGCTTTACGCCTCTGTTTCAATTTCTCCTGGGTTATTTGGGTTCGAGAGTGGTTTGAGTTTGGGCCATTCAACTTTGGTTAATGTCTGCTAGTGTGCAGTGGGTCTGAAACTATTTTCTATCACTTTCTGAGTTCGAAGTCTCTGTTTGTTGTTGCTGCTGCTATACACTGCTTCCTCACTTCTCCTTTCCTTCATTTCCAGGTACACATTTGAATCTAAGATCATGTATGAAGTGTTGGTTTCCTGAATGAAATGAAAGAGGATTCAACACGTTTTAGCTTTAACTTAGGCCATTGTTCCTGTATCACATTTTTGGGTTTTAGTATAATGCATGTTTACTAGGTTGGCTGCAATCAATTAGGATTCATACATGAAATTGAATGTGATAAGTCTTTCCTGATCAGCTGTAAGGTTTAAAGTCCTGATTTATAATCCCAATATGTATTGGTAAAGACTCTCATAGGAGTGGTATTAGTTAACAGTCATATACTTTACACATAGAGTTTATTGCACTGGATCTCCCATTTATTAGGTGCTGATTTCAAATCAGTTTTTGCTGGTTTAAGTATATAGGTTATTTATTAGAAAGTAACTGTTGTTGTTGAAATTCAATAAAAACTGTTTTGTTTGTTCACTTCATGAGATAAGTTTCCTGCTCATAGAAAGATATTTTGGGATTGTAGCTTTGCAATGGTCATTCAGTCCTAAGTATTCCTGTTGAGTTGTTTGGTATCCAGTTTCAGCAGTTTTAGTTTAAATGTTATAGCTTCTTAACTGTTTTAGTACCATATTTTGATGTTTTAGTTGGCTCACATAAATGTGTTCTTCTTCACACACCAGCATTATATTCCGTGAATATTTGTGTGCACGGAATCATGATGTGATATCGACTGTCGTCATGGGGGTTCGAAATGAAACCCCACGTGAAGGCTGCTTGGCATAGGCTTCGTAAACATTGGTTTGTCATTTTGGCCTAATTATCCCTGAGTTCCTTTTCCCGTCCAGTGGCCGATTGGCCTCGCTGGGAACCCATTGCTCAGTCCGCTGAGTCTGTGGATGCAGGCGTCAATGTAGGCGTGACGGATATCTTTGTGACAATTAAAATGCAGGCCATTCCTTGCTAACGTTGATAAACATAATTGAGTTCTTAGTTTGGTAAGATAATAAGAATCCCAGCATCCTCGCATATAAGTAGTTAAGCATTGTAAATAGTTGAGGCGATCTATATCGTTTAGTTCAAAACCAATTTTAGGGCTATCGCAAATTAATATAGAAACCATTAAATAGGATAACTCGAGGAGAGCCATGCCAAGCAAAGTGCTAATGGCGTGACCATAGCTTTTATTAACCCCAGTTCGAGCTATAGGATTCTATACATGTTTTAATAGTATTGCAGTTCTCTAAAAAAAAAATAAGTAAATAAAAGCAGTTAAATATTGAAATTTGCACATAGGTTCATAATTGTTTAAAATCAGATAATTTAAGCTGAATGTAGCAGTTGAGCAACCGTGCTAGAACCACGGGACTCGGGAATGCCTAACACCTACTCCCAAGTTAACAGAATTCCTTACCCGAATTTCTGGGTTACGGACTGTAATACAGATCAATCCTTTTTCTCGATTCGGGATTTGAACCGGTGACTTGGGACACCATAAATCTCCCAAGTGGCAACTCTGAATCTCTTAGTAAATGAATCATGTTTTGATTGTCCTTCAATTGAAAAAACTCCCTTTTATTATACCCTTCTTTCGGGGGTGTAGTAAAAAAGGAGGTGTTACAGCTCTGGCGACTCTGCTGGGGATGGAACCCAGAACCACTGGTTCATGGTTCAAGAATTCGAGCTTGGAATAATTATTGTATTTGGCTTATTTATTATCTGATCTTTACATGTTGTCTTAAGTGTGCTAAATGTTGCTTTTTACCGCTTTGATAATTTTTGAACTGTGTATATAAACTGTCTTCTCGCGCACCCTTCTAAGTCTTCTTGAAATAAAAATTGGGCATTTGCTTGATATAGCCCACTTTCTTTGAGATAGCTGAGGTGTTTGGAACCCAGTGAAGGATTTTAGTCACCCATGTTTTAGGCGGGGAGCACCACCAGTTAAGCCGGAAAGCAATACTACCGGTACGCTGACCCTCCTCGGCTCGAGTTGTTCGCTCGAGTAAGCCAGTCTAGATACTCTCTCCAATAAGATTTGAACCTAGATGAACAAACCTCATGCTGGATATCCCTAGTAGGCTCGCTTTATTTGCATCATGTGCATTTGACCTTGGAGACTCAACACAGGAGTTGGGTCTGTCTAGGACAGGTGTATCCGAGACGAAAGACCATCCTAATGCATCTTACTTGCTATTTGGGCATTCATTTGCTTCGGGGTTGCATGTTGACCAGCTTTTTAAATAATGAGAGGAGAATTAAAGAAAAATGAAAAAAATGGAAAAATAAAAATATTTTTGAAAAAAGAAGGAATAATTTTTTCCCTTTCAAGCAAAGACTTTTCTGTTTTCCTTTTTGAAAAATAGTTGATTGTATTTCCGCCAAGTCCGGCAGAACTACGTAAGTTTGATTCTCACCGGATGTGGGATACGTAGGCAACTCATATCGGGTTCAACTATTTTGAAAAATAGTAAATTTAGGGGTAAATAGATGTCGTTATTTTTGTCGTGAGTAGACGTAACGCCATTCTTGGGTAAAATAGCCAAATGCCTACAAAAGGGCACCAGAGGGCTGTTTTGCAAGAACATCTGCCTATAGTCATTTCTTAAAAATATTTTTTTGGTTAGCAAATACAGCCTTTAAATCTTCTTCAAGTGCTGAAAGGTCGTATTGACGAAACTGGATATTTTTATAAAATGGCGAGAAACAATAATGATTTTCTCAAAAAAAAAAGGTCATAATTTGTAAATGGCTTAGGAGAGTCTTAACCTTTTTTATTTTATCTAGGATCACTATGAGTTCTCCACAAAGAAGTGGCCAGAAAAGGGCAAGTGACGAAACACCTCATATGTTCATGATCCGAGATAAGACCCCGAGCAGTCTCTGTAATTGGTGGGTTAGTTTTGCTACCTGGGAACGAAATCAAGTATTTAAACACCTCAAGTTCCTCACAAACATCATGGAAATTGAACCTAACAGGGATTTAATTGAGGCTCTAGTGGATTTTTGGGACCCGACAAACAATGTCTTCAGGTTCAAAAATTGTGAAATGACGCCCACATTGGAAGAATTAGGTGGGTTCATGGGATAGGGGAGAGACCTTCATAGGAAAAAGCCTGTCGCTCCAAGGAAAGTGGGTGTGAACAACTTTTTGAAGAAATTACGCCTTCGTTGAATTCCAATGGGTCGCTTAAATGAAGGCTGGGTTTCATTAGAATATCTCTATGACAGGTTTGGGGACGAGAAAGGATTTGATAAATTCTCAGGCACAAAATTCGTCAACCAGCTAAGTTATGACGCTTGGAGGGAGTTGAGAATCTTCGCATTCATGATTTCATTTCTAGGGACCATGGTCTTCTTAGAGCGGGATGGGCGCATCAGAATTCGATTATTGGTGATAGTCTCATATTTGCAGAGCAGCAAAGAGCATACCATTCTTTCCATGATTCTGGGAGACATTTTTCGAGCTTTGACCCAATGCCAAGAAGGTGGAGATTACTTCATGGGATGCAACATTTTACTGCAAATGTGGATTATAGAGCATCTTTATCATCATCCAATAGTGATAAAATTCAATGAAAACTGGCTGAATTACATTCGTTGTCATCCAAGCAGGGCCGCAAGTTGTAATCTTCAAAATGGAGTGAGGGCCTGACAGGAATTACTTGGTTCACTGGATGCGGATAGACTCACTTGGAACTATTATTGGTTCCCTTCCGCTAAGGTCATGCACATGTCGACATATCTCCCATTCTACATACTCATGGATTTAGGAGGTTTCCAACCCTACGCATCCCTATGCATCATGTGTCAGCTAGGGAGAGAACAAAATAGGCCCCCGACCAAGGACATGCGTCCATTCGTATGGGAATTCACAAGAGAGGAACCCCCAAAGGAGTCTTATGCACAAAAGGTTTGGTTTGGTGGTCGATTTTTTGATATAGACGAAATGGTAGCAGACCGTAAACCTGGGGAAGTAAGCCTTACATACCTTGAGTGATTTCACAACCAGGCTATACCCGAGCAAAGACCCGAAAGATCCATAAGGCATACATTTGATTGGGAAAAAAGATAGAGTCTAGAGTTAGAAATGCTAAAGGGGAAATGGTACGAGAGTTCCGATCTCGTATTGACACTTTACAAGAAGATAAGGGAATACTGGAAGCAGCCATGGACATACAACAGGCTGATTTTGAGCAGGAAAGGGTTAAATGGGCACAAGAGAAGCAAGCACTCCAAGCCCAGATTCAAAAGATGAAGATAACTGCAAAAAAAGTCAGAAAGGAGCCAGGCTAATGAAAAAGTCATAGACAGTCTGGAAAAGAAAGCCCTCGAATGTCAAGAGGACTTGGAAAAGTCGGAAGCTACTCTGATAAGGATCCGGGCCAGATGGACAAGGGGGGCAAAGCAGCGGGCACTTCATCTGTAACAGATAAAGAGAGACTATGAGGGAACCATCACTATCCTGAGAGGAACAATAGTCACTCTTGAAGACAGGGTATTCAGGCAAGCCAGAGATTTCACTGCAGATAGGAAACACTGTTATGACTTGATGGCGCGGATGGAGGAACAAATGCATAAGTTTCAAGATCAACTCCTCCATAACTCTCAAAAGCTGGAAAAGTCGGATTAACAGATAGGACGACTGCTGCAGGAAAAGAATAGGATTAAAGAAAGGGTCAGAAACATCGCACATTACATTACTGCAAAATGCCGAGTTTGCGAAAACATGACCTGTACCACTTTTTTGCGGCAGTAATGACATTCGTCAAGCAAATAATGAACGATGTGGAGAGTCTTTAAAGGGATCTTGCACCAAGGCTCGCATCAAGGCCGAATGATGCCTTGCGGCCCCCAGGGAATTTCGAGTCATTGATGTATTCTTGATTTTTGTGTTGAGTCTGTACTGTTTTTGTTGAAATTTTTAAGTCTGTCAGTCCTTGTCAAGTTTGCTTTGTCATCTTTTGGAAGTTTGTACACTTTTTTCATGTGTCTTAATAAAAGCAGTTGTTTTGTGAAAAATATTTTGCTACGTATTTTTACATCGGCCAAAATTACGCACGGTTTGATTCATGCGGGGTCATGATACGTAGGTAATCTCCATAAGATTCGACCACAACTAAAAAATAAAGTATATATATAAATAATAAAAAAATCAAATAAAAAGTCGTGAGTTACAATAAAAGGAGAGGTCACAATTAGGAAAAGCCGGGATGACACAAGCAGCCAAGAAAATCATAATAGGAACTGTTAACTACTTAGGTGCATTCATTCCCAAATGTACGGGTACCAATATGTTAAATACCCTAACACTAACATAATGAATTCATTTTGTCATATCTTTCCAGCAAGGTGGTTGGTTTGTGGTTTTTAAAGTAACTCTTCCATACAACACAAAGGCAAAAGGCAATGGAAGAGAACAATAGAACTAAGTGGGTTGATACCGATGCTCGAAAGCAGCGGTTTGAACAGGACAACGGGTTGGTAGAAGAATTAAAGATGTTGAGACAACACGTAGCAAACATGTATCGGGCATGTATGACTGGGAAAGCACCACCCCCGCCACCACCTAGCTTCCTAAACGCCGTCCTTACCCAAACTTCGGACACAATGCTAGGCAATCCTCCACACTCTCCATATTTACCCGCTTATCACAGCTTTCCCAACCACCCTAGTAGATCCATCACTCGTCATCCGACTATCTTTTCCCAGAAGTGACCTCCGGTCACATCCACTGTTCTCGATAATGAATACCCGCCCAAAGCTCATAACACCCAATATTACCCCTTTGAGGTTGTTCACAAGGTTCCCAACTCGCACAAGCAAGTCCCATGGGATGAGCCTCATGTTGAAAATGAAAAATTCACAAGAAGAGAAGGGCTAAATGGGGTACCCAGGAACTGAAAAGCATAGAACAGTCCTTAAGGGACACGCAAAGAATGAGGAATCAGGGTAACGCGGATTACAAAAAACCATCTGTGTCTCCTGGCATTCGCCTACCCATGGAGTTTAAAGTACCAAAATTCAACTTGTATGATGGGTTCAGGGATCCGGTAGCCCACCTGAAGGTTTATTGCAATGAAATGAGAAGTATGGGAGAGAAAGATGACCTGATGATGGCATATTTCAGTGAGAGCCTAACTGGGGAAGCTTTGGACTGGCATAATCGTCAAGATGTTGATAAGTGGGCTACATTAGCTGACATGCCTCAAGACTTTGTTCGATACTTTCAATGCAAATCAACTGTTACCCTAGACCGCTCATCCCTATCTAAGATGGAAAAGAAGTCGGAGGAAAGCTTTAGGGAGTTTGGGCTTAGATGGAGGGAGCAAGCTACTCGAGTCAGTACCCTGATTGGCGAGGAAGAAATGGTTGAGTCTTTCCTACAAGCCTAGGGGCCCACCTACTTCAATCACTTGATCCCGGCCGTGGGTAGACCTTTCGATGAGGTGTTAAGAATGGGGGAGTTAGTAGAAGGGGGAATCAAGTCAGGCAAAATCATGAGTTGGTCGAAAGACATTCAGAACATCCTAGCAAGCTTGGGTGGGGAAAGAAGGAGCAGAAAAGATGATCCGATGAGCTTTCTTGATCAATACTCCCAGCCCAGACACCGTCCCCGTGTAAATCCTTGCGCACCAGATGACCCTTCCCAATGCTATTTCTCTCCACAGAACTCCCAGAGTCATACACCACTTTTCCGGTACCCAGCTCCACAAAATACTTATCTACCCCAATGAGCCTTCCATAAACCCTCTGGATCAGGTTTCCTGCCCAATCAAGCATGTAGGGATGAGAGGTTGTGGAAGAAGAAAGCCTACACTCCATTGAAAGGGTCATATGCCAATCTGTTCCAAAGGCTAAGGAGTTGGGGCATGTTGAAGCCTATCCAGATAAAAATGCCAAACCCTCTTCAAAAGAAGTTTGACTTTTCCCAAAGGTGCGCATATTGCCCAAATGCCCCGGGACATAACATAGAGAAGTGTTGGAATTTGAAGAATGCGATTCAGAAACTTATTAACGCAGGTGACATTGTCGCACCAAATCCAAATGCGGTAGACATTAGCCAAAGTCCATCGCTTGTGCAAAACGAGACGCACATGTTGGGTATGATTTATTTGGAAAGGGAGTTTGTTAAGAACAATGTGATGGAGACTTGCGAAGGTCCCAGTACTCTTGATGCAAAAGTCAGTGGCTAAGATGCTGAGTTAGTCGATTGGAAAGACGCTCTTTTCTTGGTTAGCCGGGGAGGAGTCTTGGTGGTTCATTTTGTGGTCATTTCTATTGTCCGGGTTATTTTTAGGGTTGTAATTCGGACATTGTCTTGCGGTCAAGCCCTCTTATCCTTTCATTTTGTCTAGCCTATTTAGTCGTAGTGGTTTGTTTAGTGTTATCTAGGTTTGTTCTAAGGGTTGTACCTGTGAGCACGTGATTTTTACCCTAAGCAAATTATTTCAAAAATATCAAATAAAATGATTTTTACAATTTTAAGAAGTATGTTGCATCTTTTATTAATTGGTCACATAATAACTCATAATTAAAATACAAAAAATATATATGCTTTAAGATTCTCAATTTTATATTTTTTAGTAGTATTAACGTATTTTCAAAGATAATAGAAAAAAATCATCAAAAAAGATTAGTTCATTTTAGCTTTGAGTGCTTTAATTAAAAATTACTACAAATGGCTAGTAAAATAATTTTTTTGAAGTTTAATTAGAATAATTTTTAATTTTTAATTTTAATCTCAATTTCATAAATCAAAAAATACAAATACATATATTACATATATATACATATTTTTGGGCCAAAATACCCAACCCAAAATACCCAACCAAAAATAAATACCCAACCCAAATAAAAAAAAAACCCTAAAAAAATCGGACCCTCTCTTAAAATGAGACACGGAAATACCTTGTCTCTACATATACTATCTCTATCATCTCTATATACTGGATACAGACCAAAGGCGATAGACACAAGAGGAACGAGAGAGAAGGAGGCGATAAAAAACAGAGAAAAACAAAGAAAATTCAGAGAGAACGGAGAAGAAGAACGAAGGGAGAACGGAGGCAATACAAGGTGAAGGAGTGAACGAACAGAGAAATCCGGGGAACTTCAAGCTCCTCTCTGTTTTTCAAAAGACCAAAAGAAGAACAGGATTCAAAAGGCAATTTCATTGAAAATGTTCTGAGTTTAAGCTCTGTCGATTGCTGTTGAATTTCGCCGCAGATTCAGTTCGTGGTTGAGTTCCAGATTGTGGTCGGGATCCTTGCTTTCCAAAGTTTTGTGAGGTTCTTTTGGTTATTAATGACTAGGTACACTT
>MU686475.1:9934-42232 GCA_026770625.1 Nicotiana glauca
CCCCACGAGCCCGGATATACAATTCGTTTTCAAATTCGACCCCAAAACGAGGTCTAAATCAAAGAAAATTGAAAAGCCCTAATTCTACCCTTTTCCCCCAATTTACACCTTAAGTTACATGATTTAGGTCTAGGAATTTGATAAATGATGATAAAAAAATGAAGAAAATGAGTTGAACAATACTTACCTAAGAAGCTTTGGTGAAGAATCGCTCTAAAAGTCACCTAGGGGCTGTGGAGAAGAAGAGCTCGTGTGAAATTTGGGAATAATCCCGTCATTGGTCTGTTTTTTAGCTTTAAAAATCGCTGGGCAAAAATGCCCTTCGCGTTCACGGGAAGGGGGCCACGTTCGCGAAGGGTAGATGAGTCAAAGCATCGCGAACGCGAGGTGCTAGTCACGAACGCATAGAAGGATGGGGCTGGGTCCAGGATTTGCTTGTACGCGAACGCGAGAGGGGGCTCACGAACGTGGTGAAGGGGAAACCAAGGCTACGCGAACGCGGGGACTTGTCCGCGAACGCGAAGAAGGGAAAGCCCACTGGTACGCGAACGCGAGCTGAGTGCTGCGAACGCGAAGAAGCAATTATCTGAGCAAAAATTGCAGAAAGATCTGCTACCATTCTAAATTTAAAAACACCCCGAACACCTCCGAAAACACTCCCGAAAACACTCCCGAGCCCTCGGGGCTCCTAACCAATCACACACACTAACTCAACAACATCCTACGAACTTAAACGTGCGATCAAATCGCCAAAATAACATCATAAACGAGGAATCAAACCTCAAAATTATCACTTTTTCATCAAACTTCATAAACTTCAAATATTAGATATTTATGTCCGAAACACGTCAAATGACGTGCGATTTCGACCAAATTTCACAGAAAGCGCTTAAACCATATATAAGACTTGTATTGGGCGTCGAAACCAAAATACGAGCCCGATACCACAGTCTTTTAATCAATTTTCATTTCCTTTTTCCTTAATAATTTAAGAAAAACAATTTCACAGAAAAATTCTTTTCTCAGGCTCTAGACCTAGGAATTGGACTTCGGGCACATGCCCGAGTCCCATATTTTTCTACGGACCCTCCGGGACCGTCAAATTACGGGTCCGGGTCCGTTTACCAAAAATGTTGACCGAAGTCAACTTTAATCATTTTAAAGCCACATTTTGAAATTTTTCACAGAATTTAACATATAATCTTTCCGGAACGCGCACGGACTGAGCACGCAAATCGAGGCAACTAAAGGTGCGGTTTTCAAGGCCTCGGAAGCACGAAAAAAGAGAGAAATCTGGTGATGACCCTTTGGGTCGTCACAGGAGGGGCCCCTTACGGCCCAAGCGTTATATCAACATAAGGCCTGAAAGCCTTCTCACATCACACTCGAGGCCTGAAAGCCTCCTCACATCACTCACAAGGCCTGAAAGCCTTCTCACATCACACTCGAGGCCTGAAAGCCTCCTCACATCACTCACAAGGCCTAAAAGCCTCCTCACAACACTCACAATGCCTGAAAGCCTCCACACAACACTCACAAGTCCTGAAAGCCTCCTCACATCACTCCAGCCACCTCATGGCATATAAAAGTATCTCACGCCCTCGGCCTCACTCAGTCGAAAAAACATCATAAGCCCCTCGGGCATCAATAAAATAGTAGTGCTCAGCCCAAACAACAGTGGAAATATCATTTAATCTCAAATTCAATTAAAGCGGTTGAGGTTGTAAAACAGTATAATTAACAGGACTGAGTTCAAGTAGTATATCAAATAGTGAGGAAGGAGTGATAAAAATCCCTGAAAGGTTCAAATAATTGGCACGAGCCCAAATATGGCAATCAGCCCAAATCATGATAATAACAAATAAGTTCCAGTCAAATACGCGGTAAAATCATCAATCGGTACGGATCAAGTCACAATCCCCAATGGTGCTCTACCCCAGGCTCGCTATCCAGCGTGTAAGTCACCTCATAATAGCACTACGATGTGCAGTCCGGGGTTTCAAACCCTCAGGATATCATTTACAATCATTACTCACCTCGAACCGGTGAAATTCCTTGCTCGCGATGCCTTTGCCCCTCAAATCGGCCACCACGCGCGTCGACTCTGACCAAAACCACAATGAATACGTCACAATAGGCTAAGGGAACATAACTCAATCGAAAAGAATCGAAAAACATCGAAAATCACAAAATTTGCAAAACCCGAGCCCCAGGCCCACTTCTCGAAACTCAGAACTTTTCACCTCAATGGATTCCTTATCTCGCCACGAGTCTATACATATCAAAAACTCTCTAATCCGACCTCGAATGGCCCTTCAAATTCCAATTTAAAAATCTCAAAACTCAAGCCCTAGTTCTTCCATTTTTTTGGCTTAGTTTCCATGAATTTCTAGGTGGATTTCACAACACAAACGAGTTTTAAGACCAAAATTCTTACCTCAAGTCACTTCCCCTCGAATCCCTCTTTAATCTCCACCAAGAAGCTCTCAAAATGATCAACCATGGAGGAAAAATGACCCAAAAATTGCGGATGAAATAAAATTATAACACTCTGCCCAGCACTGTTCCTCCTTCATCGCGATCGCGACCCAAGTCTCGCGATCGCGAAGCACTAAATATCCATCTCTCAAATTAACACTATGCGAACGCGATGCTTTAAGCTGGTACCACTACGCAAACGCATGCCTTATGCCGCGAATGCGATGAACAAATATTGCGGGACCTCAAATCCTCATATGCGAACGCGACACTCTTCACGCGAATGCGATGCATACTCCCAGGACCTTCCGCAAACACAATGCTATAGATGCAAACGCGAAGCATAATGACTCAGGAACCCCAAATTCCTTCTACGCGAACGCGGGATCCAAACCGCGAACGCGAAGCTCTGGAACTGCACCTTCTGCGGATGCGGGCCTACCTTCGCGAACGCGAACGCCAAATATGGCCTGCAACTGCTGCTGCATTTTCTGCATTATTTTCCAAGTTAAAACTTCCCGTTAGCCATCCGAAATCACCCCGAGGCCCCCGGGACCTTAACGAAAAGCACCTACACATCCTAAAACATCATTCAAACTTGTTCCAATCATCAAAATACATCAAACAACACTAAAATAATCAATTCTCACCGAATTCAAGCCTAAGTTCTTCAAAAACTTCCGGAACACGCATTTGATAAAAACCCAACCAAATCACCTCCGAATGACCTGAAATTTTGCACACACATCCCAAATCACATAACGAAGCTATCGCAACTCTCGGAATTCTATTCCGACCCTCGGATCAAAATCTCACCTACCAACCGGAATTCGCCAAAATACTAACTTTGCCAATTTAAGCCTAATTCTACACCGGACCTCCAAAATCACTTCCGATCACGCTCCTAAGTCATAAATCACCCAACGAAGCTAATCAGATCATAAAAACTCCGATCCGAGCTCGTATACAAATAAGTCAACTCTTGGTCAAACATTTCAAATTCAAAGCTTTCAACTGAGACTCTTCTTTCAAATTCATTCCGATTTTTCCTGAAAACCCAAAACCAACGGTCTACATCAGTTATAATGTATAACACGGGGCAAGTCGTGCCCGAGAACTGGCGATCAAAGTGCAAAAGCTCAAAATGGATGGTTGGGTTGTTACATCATATCATTAATATAAGAAATGAAAATATTGAAAATGTATCTCTACTTTCACTATCAAACATTTTAGCTTTAGCTTATAAATTATTAAAATAAAATGCAGATGGTGCATTATTGAACATTACAGTGTTGCTGAACTGTGATTACTTTTATCACTAGAGCACAAAAAATTATAAAAAAGTCATCAAAAATCAATGCAGCCCACTTAACAAAATATATATCTATTTTAACTTATGGCCAACTATTAGTGCAGTTCCGTTTTGTTTTCTAGGGCATGTACTATCCTCCTTTCTTTAATGAAAGTTTGTGTTATGATAAAATGCAGTAAACTATTCTAAATTAGTTGTAGTTAGCTAAGATAACTCAAAAGAGCCTCTGTCTTATTATAAAAACTGACAATTATAAACAATATTCATATAGGCGAAGTATCTTGTTTTTTGTTTTTTTTTTTTGAAATTTCTTAGCCTCTTTTGTTATTTATTTTAGCTAGTTTAATTAAGTATTAGTTCATACTTAATGATAAATAGTTTTTGTGTGCTTTATTTTATTTCATGCTATTTTTTTGTGCTTTTCTCTTTAGTTTCATTGTTAACTTTTCCCTACTTTTTGAAAAGATTATCCAAAAACAATTTGCTTATTAAAATACTTCTTATATGAAGTGGCCAAACACGAACTATAATTTTTCAAAAGTACTTTTTAATTTTTGAGCAAAAGCACTTTTCAAAATATAAATAGTTTTGGTCAGCTTGGTCAAACGGGCAGTAAGTACTAAACCTATTACTACTACTTAAATTAGCTAATTGATTTGTTGAATAAGAAGTAGGGGTACCGTAGGCACAAGAGGAGGCGTCAAAACTCAAAAAGGCGTGAATATTTACCTTAGCAGGACGATTTTGTGGATAAGGAAAACAGGCTCTCCTTTTCATTGTATGTATAAGAAAGTGGATAGGGGACTGAAAATTAGTGTGAGATGAATAAATAGTCGTAAAACTACACGTGTGAAGACTGAAATGTGTAAGTCACTTGGTGGGAGTGAAGTGGTCCTTCAGTGCTGTTTGTGTCTTGGCTAGTTCTGTTTTTTCACTATGTTTTATGTAAATTAGCGTTGTACAAATGAATCAAAGGGCGGAGGCCGTTGATTATCTGTCGAATCCATCTGACCTCAAATCAAATCACCTAAAAGCCACACGTGTCACGACCCCAGTTCGCCCTCCATGAACATGTCATGATTGCACCTAGTCCCTACGACTAGGTAAGACTAACAATGCGGAAACAACATAACTTGCGGAAACAAATAATTAAAACTGAACAAACTAGAAGGAAAACTATATATAAATACCGCTCGACATTTGCAACTCAATAACTCGGAAGTCTACAATATCATCCCAAAACCCGAAAACTCACGGGAACACAAGCTAACGGAAGGTAATACACTGCTCTAACTCCAGAATGTCTAAAATAACAGTACGAAAGGAAAGCTAACTGCTAAATCTAGAATAAGATAGAGACTCTTGGTCTGTAGAAGCAGTAGATGTACCTCGAAGTCTCTGTTAGATCTCTCCACCTCGAGGATAATACGCCTGGGTAGAGCTACCTAGATCTGCATATGAAAAATATGCGTAGAAGGAGCATGAGTACACCACAGCGGTACTCAGTAAGTGCCAAGCCTAACCTCGGTTGGGTAGTGACGAGGAAGGTCAGGGCTCTACTGAGAATAAACATAATCATAAGTCTTGCAACAGTATGAAATAAACATAAATAATGAGTACAACTATGAAGTACGACAGGTTATACAAGGAAACAAATAACACACAGAGAATAAGGTAACACTGAGTAAAACAGCTCGATATCAATACCAACAATGAGGATCTCCCAGGATATCGTCCTGTAGTCCATTTCATCAACTGTCCAAAGAGCTCCCGGGATACCGTCTCGTGGTCCATCATATGAGTATATCCGAAGGATCTCCCGGGATACCATCCCATAGTCCAACTATAAATGTGCAGCGGGATCTATCGGGAATCTAACCCGCAGTCCCAAAGTAAATGTACAGGGGGATCTATTGGGAATCTAACCCGCAGTCCTAAAGTAAATGTGCAAAGGGATCTATCGGGAATTGAACCTACAGTCCCAAAGTAAATAAACAAGGGGAGGAGCTACTGGAATCCCACATTCGTAGTCCCATTGTAAATACGCAGCAACAACGAGAAGATATTCGGAATTGGAGTACAAAAAAAATACAAGGCAACAGGTAGTTCCAGTCTCACATGCTTCACGTAATACAACCAAAGCAACTTAAGCAAATAGGCAATTTAGATCAACTAAGTATGCTTTTCTAAACTAACACAGATTATATTTGCAAGTAGAATAACGCAAGTAAGAAAGAAAACTCAGTCAAAATATTTAAGTGAAAAACCAAATTTTCAACAATTAGCTCAAGTACGCGCTCGCCAACTCACGTACAAGGCATTCAATTACCAAATGTCATATCCTAAGGGGAAAGGTCCCCCACACAAGGTTAGACAAGCCACTTACCTCAAACCGGCTCCAAAATCAACTCAAAACCACACGTTTGCCACGAGTATCCGACTCCAAATGGTCCAAATCTATTCAATTCAAATACATATCGTAGATAACATCTCAAGCAACTAATTCTACTATTTAATTTAAAGTTAAGACGTGAAATTAGATAAAATGACCAAAATACCCCTCGGGCCAACATCTCGGAACCGGATAAATTTTACATTTTCAGAACCCTTGTACTCTCACGAGTCTAACTACATAAAAATCTCTCAAATCGGAGGTCAAACACCCACTCAAAACTCAATAATTTGGTCTATAAAGTTTTACCCATTTTTTATTCAAAAATCCTAAATTAAGGAGGAATGCGTGATTAGATTAGTGGGCTTTAAGCATAAGAGAGTAGAGAATCGTTACTTAGTCGTTGCCCTCGAAAATCCCTCGAAATTTCTCCCAAATCCGATATCCCAGGCTTGTGTTTTGAAAAAAATGGCTAACCCTCGGTTTTGAATTGTTTATAATTTTCCAGTCATTTAATCGCGTTCGCGAAAAAGAAAAAATGAAGGCTGTAAAATTGCCCTTCGTGAACGCGTGGAATGGTATGCGAACGCGAATGCCTGGACTGGCAGTGCTACATGAACGCGACAAGAGTCACGCGAACGCGATGAATAAAATGGGCTCAGCCCCCCAGGGCCAAATTGAACTATGTGAACGCGATGGATAGGTTGCGAACGCGAAGGAGGAAACTACAGGGCTTCGTGAACGCGGGTCACTGAACGCGAACGCGAACACGAACGCGATGAAGAATTTTGTCCTCCTCCCAGATTATACTATGCGAACGCGTGGAGGAGGACGCGAACGCGAAGAAGAAGAAGGTCAGAGCTACGCAAACGCGATAGGAGCATCGCGAACGTGAAGAAGGAATTGGACCTGCAACTCCTGAAGGATTTTCTGCAACTTTTCACAACTCCAAAATGCTCCGTTGAGCACCCGAAACATGCCCGAGGCCCCCGAGACCTTAACCAAACCTACAGACATATCCCATAACATCATTCAAACTTGTACCAACCCTTAAACCACCTAAAACAACGTCAGAAACTCGAATTAACCAATGATTTAAGCCTAAGAACATCAAATTCTATCAAAACACGCTTTCGACCAAAAACCTAGCCAAACCTCATCCGAATGATCTAAAATTTTACACATATATCCCAAATGACATGACGGAGCTACTGCAACTTCTGGAGTTCCATTCCGACCCTCGGATCAAAATCTCACTATCGGACCTGAAACTTCAAAAATTCAAACTTCGGCATTTCAAGCATAAATCAGCTACGGACCTCCAAAACACATTCCGAACATGCTCCTAACCCCGAAATCACCTAACGGAGCTAATGGAACCATCGGATTTCCATTCCGAGGCCATCTTCACATTGTTCCGACTACGGGCAACTTTCCAACACTTAAGCTCTCATTTAGGGACTAAGTGTCTCAAAAATCTCTGAAACTCAAAACTGAATATCCCGGCAATTCAAATCAGTATAAATAGAGTTGGGGAAAGCAGTTAATAGGGGATCGAGGCGTTAACTCTTAATACGACCGGCCGGGTCGTCACAACACGTGAGGCTACTACTCAATGTTTATACTGTACTCGGGTCATGCCACTTAAAAGATGCTATTGCATAGTTTTTTAACCCGTCTAATAATAACCTAGTTGATTGACTACCTAAACTTTCACTTTTCATTTTATTAGTGAGGTTTCGATTTCTCAATCTTCACTTTATACTCCCCGTTCAACTCTTCCTTATGTATAGTTTGATTTTATTTATTTCCTTCATTTATATGTTAATTTTGTTGGTTATTAATTAATATCGGGACTAATCACATATTAATTAGAGCAACATAAGCTGTTTGGGATATAAGTGTATCCTGCTAGGTAAACCTGGTACAACGAGCTCGGGCAGAAGAGGCTACTAGTAGGTCCCAGTTGTTATCTCCAATCTCACCATAAAATATTTTAGCTTTACCTTATTACTTATTAAAATAAAATGCAGATGCTGAACTATTGAACATGAAAGTTTTGTTGAACTGTGATTACTTGTACCACCAGAGCACAAAAAATTATGAAAAAGCCATCAGAAATCAATGCAGCCCACTTAAAACCAACTTTAATGTAAAGTGAAGCTTACCCACAACTTGATTGTAGAGCTGTTTCAAGGAAAGAGAAAATATAATTCTCGATAATTTTTAAGGGAACAAATATGTCTTTTACGTGTACTTCAAGCCCAATCTTCGAGTTTAAAATAGTCGACACTTCGATAAGTTTTGAAGTAGGGGGCATTTGTAGGCATATAAATTTTATTAAAATTAAATTCATAAAATAATTTGGACTATATTTTAGATTCAAGATAGATTAGTCCAAATAAATATTATGGGCTAATATAATTTAATAAATCTATACTATATTAAAAGCTCGAAGACCCTTAGTGAAATGACGTTCGTCTTTTTTTACCCTTTTAATGTAGAGTTCACATTAGACAAAATAGTCATTTGATTATTTTTCTAAAATTTATATCCTTAAACTCAGCTAAAAATTTGGTATTGAATTTTTTTCTTATTTGAATTTTATGATAAGAAAATAATATTCATTGTGAAATGTTGGAGTATTTCCTAGCTGAAAAGTCTTGTGTTTAATACGTGTTATTTCTTAGCTGTTATTTTTGTTAGTATTTTAACACCAATTATTCCTTGGGTTAATTTGTAGTTGGTGGTATAAGTTTACTTGCAATGAAGGGTTTTAATACATTTAACTATGAAAACTCAACCTAATTAATGTTATTACTCTTAAGAAAACATTAAAATTCATGGTTGAAAAAGCCAAATAACTTATGATGAGAGCATGGGGGATGGGCTACTTTGGATGTTGATTATCTGATATCTGGTGCTGTTCTTCGCGTTCGATTAGAAGAATTTGGCTTCTGGAAGTTCCTTCATGGAAAGTCCCACATTTGGGCTAAAGTGCTCCCTAACAAAGGCGACTCCATACTCAGGGGCTCTCTAACAAGCGTTCCCTTATTAACTAGTTATTACTATTATCTTCAACATATATGTGATCAGAGAAAGTCTCATTGTGCCACACTCGTTGGAGGAAACTCAACACATATATTTATAGACTATAATTTAAAACCCAGTTAGTATAAAGTAGGTTATAATCGAAATAGGGTCTGTAAAGTTAGCGTGTCCTATGTTTCCCTGTTTTCCCATTTGCCTTGAAAATAGGCGACTTGGTTAATGAGTTATTTGGGGTGTTTTTTGCTTTTGGGTTTACTGTTGATTTATGATTAGATTTATGGCATGCAATTGGTTCATAATATTTGCGCCAATCTTGAAGTCAGGTTCCCCTTTTAAGCTGGCTACCTCTTTTCAATCTTTAGACGTCTTTGTTTGTTCTTTCTTTGATTTTGTGGTATATATGATTATCCCATGTCATTTGGATACATGTAATTATTTTGAAAAAATAAATAAAGATTATGATTGATTAATTTTTATTTTAAGTCCACTGTTTGTAATAAACTGGGTCCATGTAACGACCCGGCCGCTCGTTTTTGGAATTTACGCCCCGATTCCCGATTAACTGCTTTCCCTAAGATCATTTCTGCTATTTTGGTTTGCCGGGACGTTCGGTGTTAGGATTCGAAGTGTTTTGGGACACTTAGTCCCTAAATGAGACCTTAAGAGTTGAAAAATGATCCGTAATCGGAATAGTGTAAAGACGGCCTCGGAATGAAAATCTGATGGTTCCGTTTGCTCCGTTAGGTGATTTTAGGGTTGGGAGCGTATTCATCATTTAGGCTTGAAATGTCGAAGTTTGTATTTTTGAAGTTTTCGGTCCGGTAGTGAGTTTTTGATCCGAGGGTCGGAATGGAATTCCGAAAGTTGCAGTAGCTCCGTCATGTCATTTGGGATGTGTGTGCAAAATTTCAGGTCATTCGAAAGTGTTTTGGTTAGGTTTTTGATCGAAAGCGTATTTGGAAGAAATTTGAAGTTCTTAGGCTTGAATCATTGATTAAATCGGGTTTACGGTGTTGTTTTAGGTGTTTTAAGGATTGGTACAAGTTCAAATAAGGTATTAGGTGGTATTGATTCTTTTAGTTGAGGTCCTGGAGGCCTCGGGATGATTTCGGGTGGTTGGCGGAAGAATTTGGAGTTGAATGATTGCTTCATGCTTCTGTCTTCTGTCATAACTGCACCTGCGGTTTGGGTTCCGCAGGTGCTAAGACGCATAAACGGCTGGGCCATCGCAGATGCAGGTTTTGGGCTTCTTCAGTTTTTCCGCAGGTGCGGACGTTTTACCGCAGATGCGGTTACGCACCTGCGAGTTTCCCATCGCAGATGCGGCCCTTGAGCCCTTTAATGAAAACCGCAGAAGCAACTTTGATTCCGCAGAAGCGGTCCCTTGTCCGCAGAAGCGAAAATGCCTGAACAGAAATAGTAAATTCGAGGGTTAAGTTTCAAAAGTTGGAAAAATCAAATTTGAGCTCGGGAGAGGACGATTTTGAGAGGGTTTTGAAGAGGAGATTATTGGGTAATATTTCTTTGATCCCTTCTAGTTATATTTCATCATTTTGTAGTTAAATCCATCATTAAAATTCGAATTAACGATAAAAAAATTTGGATAATTTGGGTAAAACTTCATTAGCTAAACTATTGAGTTTTGAGTGGGCATTCGACCTCCGATTTGGGAGATTTTTATATTGTTAGACTCGTGAGAGTACGAGGGTTCTGAAAATATAAAAATTATTCGATTTCGAGACATTGGCCTGAGGGGCATTTTGGTTATTTTACCAAATTTCGCGCCCTAGCTTTAAATTTCATAGTGGAACCAGTTGTTTGCGATGTAATTTATAATGTGTAATTGAATTGAATAGATTTGGGCCATTTGGAGTCGAATACTCGTGGCAAAGGCATGATTTCTAGTTGATTTTGGAGCTGATACGAGGTAAGTGGCTTGTCTAACCTTGTGTGGGGGACCTTTCCCCTTAGGACATGATCTTTAAATATTTGAATGCCTCGTACGTGAGGTGACGAGCACGTACTTGAGCTAATTGTTGTAAACCCGTTTCTACTTGAAGTATTTAAATTGAGATTTCCTGTTTACTCTTTCATTTTACAGTGTAAGTTTAAACCTGTGCTAGCTTAGAGAAGCATGTTTAGCTGACTTACTTGCTTAATTGTTTAACTATACTATTTGTACTCTGTGAAGCATGTTAGGTTAGAATTTACTATTACTTGTACTGATTTTAGCATCTATTCTGAGGGACGGCTTCCCGGGAGATCCCCCTGTACTTGATATATTCTGGATTGAGGGCGCGGGATACCAAGAGATCTCTGGCACATGTATTTGTATATATATTGGGATACCAAGAGATCTCCAGCTTACTTATTGAGGATACCAAGAGATCCTCGGGATACCAAGAGATCCCCAGTGTATATGATGAGGATACCAAGAGATCCTCGGGATACCAAGAGATCCCTGGTGCATATGATGAGGATACCAAGAGATCCTCGGGATACCAAGAGATCCCGGGCTATTATTCCTTGTTGAGAGCAGTATTCCTTGTATTGTTACCTTTGCTTTCTATTACTGTCCTTCCTTATTTATCTGGTTTGGATCCTCGTTGTAGACTTTATTTAAACTGTTTCCGTTATCTTATTATTTATTATGTTTTATCTCAGTAGGGCCCTGACCTTCCTCGTAACTACCCGACCTAGGTTAGGCTTGGCACTTACTGAGTACCGTTGTGGTGTACTCATGCCCCTTCTGCGCATGATTTTCATGTGCAGATCCAGGTTCCTCCACCCAGGCGTACTATCATCGAGGCGGAGAGATCTAGCGGATACTTCGAGGTATATCTGCCGCGTCCGCAGTCCAGGAGTCTCTACTCTATTCCAGCTTTAGTAGTTAGCTTATCTTTTCTTTCAGTTGTTTAGACATTCTGGAGTTAGAGCAGTGTTTTACGTTTTTATTAGCCTGTGTTTTCCGTGAGTTTCTGGGTTTTGGGATTGAATTGTAGACTTCCTCTTTTCTTTCGAGTTGTATAGACCGAGCGGCCTTAGCTATTATTTTACATATGTTCAGTTTCAATTAATTATTTCCGCGAATTATATTAAATTTCCGCATTGTTAGGCTTACCTAGTTGTAGGAACTAGGTGCCCTCACGACATGTTCATGGAGGGTGAACTGGGGTCGTGACAGTCCACATGGATAGATGGGATATGAATATTGAAAATTAATCTTATCCGACATCAATAACTTATAATTCCGGCTTAGTTAAGTGGTCAGTTTGGGGATTCGTAATTTGATTTTCTGAAGTATCAACTTTGGCTTAGAGTATTTGTTACAGGAGCTGCTGCACATTACGTGTTTCTTTTTTTTATTTTTTGTTTAAGTTTCTCATTTCTGGTATACAAAGAGTAGTAAATTATATATTTTAAGAACCAGTAATTTCAGCTATACAATATTGACAACTAAGACTACATTTGAAGGTACATGGATAGCGAAACTTAGAAGTTAAAACTTACAAAAATATTAGTTTATCCTTCAATGGAAATAATATTGTTCTTACAGTACATTATCCTCTTCCATAGAGGCTTCCCGCAACAATTGAAGCTATAGGTGCTCCCCGAACAGCTGGTATACAGAGATAAAATGTGTTGCAAAAAGTATATAGTGCAATAACATGATAATTGCTCAGTCATAGCTTAAAGCCCCGTAAAAAACATAAGAAAGCTCACTCTTTTGATGAATGCGAATTATCTACTATTTTTTTTTACAGTTGGAGATATGATTATATGAAATAAATGTGCGTATTGTTGTATTGTTTGTGCATCCTATTTATTTTTTGGTATCTTTCGCTCATCTGAAATGTGCTGATGTAAGCTTTAGTGTTACCAATGGTATGCGTTATTACATGTGTTTTGAGAATGACATTGGAAGTTGATCATTAATGACCCAACTGGTCGTTTTGAGTATCTGCAATTTGCTCGATGATTTAGAACCAAACCCTGTATTTCGAAGCGTTTAGAGCCTCATTCTATCCTTCTTTGATTTACGTGTGCAGTACGGATATTGACCCGGGAGGCTTATATGCTAAAAAACTAATAAAAACTAGAATTTTTGCCTAAAAAGTTAATTTTAGTTGATTTCGGTCAACGTTTTGAGTAAATAGACCCGGACCCGTATCTTGACGGTCCCTGTAGGTCCGTATCAAAATATGGGATCTGAACGTATGCCCGAAATCAAATTCCGAGGTCCCTAACTTGAGTTATGAATTTATATTGAAAATTAAAAGTCTGAAAAATCTAATGTCCTTAATAATTGATTGAATGTTTGGCATTGTTGATATGGGGTCCGTATTTTGGTTTTGAAGCCCGTTACAGGTCCAATATAATATTTTGCTGAGTTCTGGTGCGACAGAGTTCATTCGCAATTACGAACCTTTTATGGCAATTGCGAAAACACTGTGCATTCGCAATGCGAATCTTTTATGGCAGTTGCAGAAACACTGTGCATTCGCAATTGCAAACCTGTTATGGCAATTGCGATAACACTGTTCATCCACAACTGCCAACCATATACGGCAATTGCGAAAATACTGTTCACTTCGCAAATGCAAAGTTTTGTTCGCAAATGCAACATCTGCAGCCTGTTAAGTGCTGAGAATTCCAAGTTTTTTCTTCATTTTTCATATTTTTAAACCCTAGCTTCGAGGTGTGGCAATTTTGAGAGGGGATTTTTGTCACGACCCAAAATCTCACCATAAATGTCGTGATGGCACTTAGTCTCTAAGACTAAGTAAGCTGTTTATAATAACAATTCAAGTCTTTTTTTTTAAATAATCGAAACCAATAGCGGAAATAAAGATACAACCTCCCAAGACTGGCAGTACTGAGTCACGAACTCTAACTGAATACATGAAATGATCTAAAGGAAATTAAATATACAATATTACTCGAATAATAATTGACAGTACGATAAAGGGGAAAGACTCCAAGGGACTGCGACGACCAAGCCGCTCTACCTTGAATCCTTGCGATCACACTCTAACTTTGTCCGAGTCCTATATCTCCAATACCTAGCTTTATACATAAATAAAATATACAGAAGTATAGTATGAGTACACCACAGTGGTACCCAGTAAGTATCAAGACTAACCTCGGTGGAGTAGTGACGAGGTACAGTCAAGACACTCACTAGTCTAATAACCTGTTCAATATAACTTATAAAAATAATAGGAAACAAATAACAATGATGGCAACAATAATCAACTAGTGATATAAACAGAAGGGCAACAAGAACACCATATATATTGCTCAGTAAATATTGAATACAAGTACGACCAATTAATCAAATTCTTCAAATATTAACCTTTCGCCTATAAATCTTTCTAATAGTAATCTTTAGGATATAATATTTTACGATAAATATATTTCGAACATACCTCCTTCAAATAAATATCTTTCTCATAATTCTTCCAAACAAATATCTTCCCAATATAATTCTTCCAAATAAAAATCACCATGGAACACCACATTTCAAATCATAAATTACGGGTCTCAGCCCATTTTCATATTTTCAGGGTACCTTGTGCCAATTTCTCTATCACAACCGCACGGACAACTCACGTGCCAATATCATTTTAACTATATAACCACGGCACCTCGTGCCCTTATTTCATATCATAACTGCACGGACAATTTACGTGCCAATAATAAATTCATCATATTTTTCTGGCATCTCGTGCCCATATCATAATCCGCCCGACAATATTCACAAGCTCATAACTTCAACATATATCCAATTATTATCAAATTTACTGGATTTAAAAAAAAATTACACAATATATAAAAGAAATCACAACATCACCTAAAGTCACCAACATAATATCCTCACATCACCACATATCATCCCTGACAATAGCCACCCTTATCTCTCCTATAACCACCCTTATCGCTCCTATAATAGCAACCCTTATCGCTCCTATATTAGTCTCCCTTATCGCCCCGCCCACACAATATCCCAGCACATAACCACAATGAAATACCACCCTTATACTCACATAATATCAAAACTGGATGCCACGCTTATCTGCCGCATAACAGTGACCCAAATCACACCATAATTTACATGGATATTACTATGGCAACACAACAAAAATTCATATTATAAATTGCCCATGGACGACAACCAAATTCTAAAGATACAACAAATAGCCCAAGGCTCCGCACAAAGTACATAAAACCCCGACAACTACAACAAAGATGGAAAATTAACTCAGCATAATACGTCACCTTCTTTAATCCAAATTTTTGATAAATATATTAATACTTCAATTTAAACTTAATTAATTGATTATTTGTAGAAGGAAAATCCATAATCTAATTATTTCCATGAAATGTCAAATCAACAAACACACAAAATTCACATGAAAATCCAATGGAAATTTACACCAAATTATCATATAAATACAAACTCGACAACAAAGGATGAGGCATGAAAAATCAAGGACTTATTAAGTTCCAACGATTTATTTCACTTTAATACGTAAGGGTGTCTATGAATTTTAGTCGATATAATTTGCACATATAAATCAAGTACGTACTCGTCACCTCACGTACATGATTTTCATTCAAACAGTTTTCACATTAGATTCAATGCCTAAGGGGAAATTCTCTCACACGAGGTTAGACAAGATACTTACCTTTATGAAGTTAGTGTGATATTTCAAAGTCGCCTCCTTGCTTGAATCGACCTACGGATAGCTTAAATTTATCCAAATTAATTGTATAACTTCATTAAATTCATCGGAAACAATTCCGAATAATATAACGTCGACTTAAAAATTTTATTCTAAAAAGTCAACCAAAAGTCAACGTGGGACCCGCCTCTCGGAACCAACATAATTCTTATGAAATCCGAACACCCATTCCGATACGAGTTCAACCATACTAATTTTATCAAATTCTGATAACAACTCGACCTCCAAATCTTAAATTTTCGTTTTTGGAAGATTTTGCAAAAATCTTGATTTCTTCCATCTAAATCCGTATTAAATGATAAAAATAACTATGGATTTATGAAATACAAACATATTCGAGTATAGGACACTTACTTTTGTCGAAATCGTGAAGAACACCTCAAAATCGTCCAAGAACCGAGCTCCAAAAATTCCCAAAACGAAATGAAAAGTCACTGATTTTTGATGCCTTATGTTTCTGTCATTTCCGCTTCTGCATATTGATTTACGCACCGACGAAGCCGCTTTTGTGACTCAAAAACTCGCTTCTGCGATCCACAGTGCCCAGGCCAATTTCGCACTTGCGAAGCCACTGTCGCTTCTGCGTTTGTCGCTTATGCGATGGCCAGGCGCATCTGCGGCCTTCTTCATCAGCTCCTGTCCAGGTTGCTGCTTCGTTCACTGCCCAAGCAGCCATTGATATTCTTCATTTCTCATTACAATGGCATACGTTGTTTGGTTACATGCAAAGAACCATGGCTCATCTACATATCATCTACAAATACTTCTACTTTCATGCAAAAGAATTGCTGCTTCTGCGATCACTCCCATGGCTGCCAACATCCGCTTCTGCGCTTCCAATATCGCACCTGCGATGACTGCCATGTCCCTTCACATTTCGCTTCTGCGAAGCAAGGCATCGCTTCTGCGCTGTCGCTTCTCCGATGAAGCTTCCGCAGAAGCGAAAACATCAGCTGCTGCCCAGAAAAACAGCAGCAAATTTCAGCAGCTACCTCGATCCGAAATTTATTCCGTTAACCTTTCGAAATTCATCCGAGGCCCTCGGGACTTTAACAAATTATACGGACATGTCCCAAAATACAATACGAACTTATTCGAGGCTTTAAACAACATTAAACAACACAGAAATTTCGAATCGCGCCTTTAATCGAATTATGAGTTTTTCAAATCTTCCAACTTCTATATTTTGCGTCGAAACATATCGAATCAATCCTGAATGACTTCAAATTTTGCACGCGAGTCATAAATGACGTAAAGGAGCTGTTCCAATTTTCGGAATCGAAATCCGACCTCGTTATCAAAATTTCAACCTTTGGTCGAATTTTTCCAAAATCTCATCTTTTCCAACTTTCGCCAAAATGCGCGAATTGTCCTACGGACTTCCAAATCCAAATCTGAACATACGCCTAAGTCCAAAATCACCATACGAAGCTATTTCCATCATCAAATCTCCATTCCGAGGTCGTTTGCTTAAAAGTCAACTCTCTAGTCAACTCGTTCTATTTAAGCTTCCAAATGAGAATTTTTCTTTAAATTTAGTTCCGACTCTTCCGAAAACTAAACTCGACCACACACGCGAGTCATAATACATATTACGAAGATGCTCGAGACCTTAAGTCGCTGAACGAGGCATTAATTCTTAAAACGACATGTCGGGTCGTTACATTCTCCCCCTCTTAAAACATGCGTTCGTCCTCGAACGTGCCAAGAATTATTCTGAGGACATTAAATTACTGAGTGCATCATTTCACACATACTCATGGGTGATTCTACGTCACCGTAAATTTAGCAAGGGTCCGACAACACCATCTCAGTTGAGATTATTTGTTTTATCAATATTTATAAGCTTTAAAGTCAATTCCTTACACACCAATCAAATTTCAAAAATTTTGAGTTTCACATCAACGCACGGCATTAGTCTCAACTGGCTATAGCCACTCGTGCCTATGCACACATCAAAATTCTTAATAGCGCTTAAGTATTTCAAAATTTTTGGGGTGTTATCTCCCCTACTTAGTATCATTCGTTCTCAAATGAGAAGTAAAGTCCGGCCTCAAACACATAACATAACTTATCTCTTTCTTCGCACATCTCAATGTCCCAAATTTTTCTAACTCCCAAATTTTTCAGAAATTTCGGTAGAGCCTCCCCTGTAATTGGGCCTATCCACCTGCTAGAGTAACACCAAAACAACTCCTAACAACACATTCACAACCCAGCAAACCACCACAATGTATATATCAATAACACTAATCTCAGCATTACAAGCATTGCATTATCAGAATGATATCTCGAATTGAAACACATCATATGTATGTCCATAACCACATATCTGGTCTTAATAGTTGTTCATAATCAATTACATAATCATCAATTAACCTCATGTTAACCAAAATCTCATTTCAAAATATTTTTTTCACAGCACTGACAGCCAATCGCGAGGCATGAAAACCTCATCATTATTTACCCGAATCAACGAATCACATTTAACGCCACCTGGGCACTCATCTCGTAGGTCAAAACTCAATAGTTACAACACAAATATGGCTAAATATGCACAGAAGCACATAAAAAATAAAAAAAAATTATCAAATAAGCCTAACTGGCATGATTCCCTGTTAATACTATAGTACAAATTTAAATTTCACAAATGGAGAATTTAATCTCATAAATATTTTTTTTTTCACCACAAGGACCTCGTCCTTACATAACTTCCACAGCGGATTTTAGCGCAGTTTCAACATTTCACATCATATAAAAATACGAGGATCTCGTCCTCAATTTTGTATCACAAGTATCTTGCACATTGTGCCAACTGATTTTTTTTTCCATTCCCTTTTTTTTTTTGAATAAATTCCGTAAATAATTTTCACAACACATAATAAACCCCCATACCAATAGGGCATATAATCCATAAAATTGAAATTAATTATTCTGGAATCATATAAAAATCCACTATAGTGAGTAATAGAAAGTCACGTTTGGACTTATAACCCTCAATAGTGTAAAAATAAAATAGGAATGATAGACACGGGCTAACAACATCAAACCTCCTAACAGAGATAAACATTGTAATGGGTCAAAAAATAATAATGCTCACCATAAGTGGCGCATAATAGGAGGACTCGCCTCAACATTCACAACTAAATAAAATTCGTGAAAAGTATCCTTTTATAACAATTCAAGGTCATACCTGTAATGACACCATAGCAAATATATCAATGGAATGGGCCTCCCCCTCTGGGGCGCCCTTTACCCGCCTGTCCTCCACCTTTAATTGGCAGTGCACGTGGGGTAGTAAGTGCATTGGGGCCAGTAGCCTGAGTGTTTTGATGAAATCCACCTCTCCCAAGTCTGGGACAATCTCTCATGATGTGCCTAGTATCACCACACTCATAACAACCTCTCTGAGGTCGTAGCTGCTCGTACTGAATCTGTGCCGGATAACTGGAATAACCACTGTAAGAACCTCGTGCCGGTAGTGCACTACTAAAACTTATTGGAGCACCCCGAGTACTCTGATGAGCGGACTGAGCTGATCGACTGCTAGAGCCTCTGCCATAATAGTTCATAGCTGAAGAGTAAAATCCACTGAACCCTCCAGTGCTTCGAGACCTTTTGGTCTCTTTATACTCCTTTTCCTCAGCTAATACACCCTCGATTCTCCTCGCAATCTCCACTACTTGCTGAAATGGGGTATCGGTTTGCAGCTCTCGAGCCATGCATATTTTAATATCATAATCGAGTCTCTCAATGAATCTGCGGACCCGTTCTTTGATGGTAGGAACCAAAACAGGTGCTCGACGAGCTAACTCACTGAACCTGATGGCATATTCTGACACTGTCATGGTGCCCTGACGTAACCGTTCAGACTCTGTGCGCCACGCATCTCGAAGAGTCTCAGGAACAAACTCTTTCAAAAACATTTTCGAAAATTGAGCCCAAGTTGGTGGTATTGCATCGGCTGGTCTACCTTCTTCATAGACTTGCCACCACTGATACGCTTCTCCTGACAGCTGAAATGTAGTAAAGGCGACTCCGCTCACCTCCGCAATACCCATGGTACGGAGAATACGATGACACTTTTCCAGAAATTCCTGAGCATCCTTTGTAGCTGTGCCACTAAAAGTAGGTGGGTTATACCTCTTAAACCTCTCAAGTCTCTTCTGTTCTTCTTCTGATGCCCCTGGCCTGACCTCAGGCCGAACCGGAATATTAGGCTCTACCGGTACTATATTCGGAACTTGACCAATGTTAACCTGTTGCTCTGGAGTATGGGTTGTAGGAGTCTGAACTACTCCTCCAATCTGTGAAATATTTGGTGAAATAGAGATCAGTCCTGCCTGAGTTAATGTGCCAAACATGTTTAGGAACTGTGCTAAAGTCTTTTGAAGTTCGAGCGTAACCACATGTGTTTCTGGTACATGTCCTCCAACTGGAGCTATTGGCCCTCAACTGCAGCTCTAACTCCTCAACTGCAGCTCTAACAGGTGTGACACGTGCCCTTCCTCGGCCTCTACCTTTGCCCTGACCTCTTACGACCCTAGCAGTATGCGCGGGTGTTTGCTCTGTTGACCCGCTAGCACCTGTCCTCACCATCTCTGAGAGAATAGAGTTACAAAGGCTCAAATTACACAATCAACAAATTCGCGCGAAAGGAATGAAAGAAGTAGAAATTTCCTAATAGTTATGTAGCCTCTCGAAGATAAGTACAGACGTCTCCGTAGCGATACGCAAGAATCTACTAAACTAGTTCGTGACTCGTAGAACATATGAACCTAAAGCTCTGATACCAACTTGTCACGACCCAAAATCCCACCATAAATATCGTGATGGCACTTAGTCTCTAAGATTAAGTAAGCCGTTTATAATAAAAATTCAAGCATTTTTTTTAAATAATCGAAACCAATAGCGAAAATAAAGATACAACCTCCCAAGACTGGTAGTACTGAGTCACGAACTCTAACTGAATACATGAAATGATCTAAAGGAAATTAAATATACAATACTACTCGAATAATAATTGACAGTACGATAAAAGGGAAAGACTCCAAGGGACTGCGACGACCAAGCCCTCTACCTTGAATCCTTGCGATCACACTCTAACTCTGTCCGAGTCCTATATCTCCAATACCTGGATCTGTACATAAAAACAAATGTACAGAAGTATAGTATGAGTACACCACAGCGGTACCCAGTAAGTATCAAGACTAACCTCGGTGGAGTAGTGACGAGGTACAGTCAAGACACTCACTAGTCTAATAACCTGTTCAATATAACGTATAAAAATAATAGGAAACAAATAATAATGATGACAACAATAATCACCAGTGATATAAATAGCAGGGCAACAAGAACACCATATATATTGCTCAGTAAATAATGAATACAAGTACGACTAATTAATCAAATTCTTCAAATATTAACCTTTCGCCTATAAATCTTTCCAATAGTAATCTTTAGGATATAATATTTTTCGATAAATATATTTCGAACATACCTCCTTCAAATAAATATTTTTCTCATAATTCTTCCAAACAAATATCTTCCCACTATAATTCTTCCAAATAAAAATCACCATGGAACACCACATTTCAAATTATAAAATACAGGTCTCAGCCCATTTTCATATTTCCACGGTACCTCGTGCCAATTTCTCTATAACAACCGCACGGACAACTCACGTGCCAATATCATGTTAACTATATAACGACGACAGCTCGTGCCCATATTTCATATCATAACTGCACGGACAATTTACGTACCAATAATAAATTCATCATATTTTCTGGCATCTCGTGCCCATATCATAATCCGCTCGACAATATTCACAGGCTTATAACTTCAACATATATCCAATTATTATCAAATTTACTGGATTTAAAATAAATAAATTGCACAATATATAAAAGAAATCACCAAGAAATCACAACATCACATAAGGTCACCAACATAATATCCTCACATCACCACATATCATCCCTGACAATAGCCACCCTTATCTCTCCTATAACCACCCTTATCGCTCATATAATAGCCACCCTTATCGCTCCTATATTAGCCTCCCTTATCGCCCCCGCCCAGACAATATCCCAACACATAACCACAATGAAATGCCACCCTTATACTCACATAATATCAAAAATGGAATGCCACCCTTATTTGCCGCATAACAGTGACCCAAATCACACCATAATTTACATGGATATTACTATGGCAACACAACAAAAATCCATATTATAAAGTGCCCATGGGCGACAACAAAATTCCAAAGATACAACAAATAGCCCAAGGCTCCGCACAAAGTACATAAAACCCTGACAACTACAACAAAGATGGAAAATTAACTCAGCATAATACGTCACCTTCTTTAATCCAAATTTTCGATAAATATATTAATACTTCAATTTAAACTTACTTAATTAATTGATTATTTGTAGAAGGAAAATCCATAATCTAATTATTTCCACGAAATGTCAAATCAACAAACACGAAATTCACATGAAAATCCAATGGAAATTTACACCAAATTATCATATAAATACAAACTCGACAACAAAGTATGAGGCATGACAAATCAATATAGGACTTACTAAGTTCCAACGATTTATTTCACTTTGATACGTAAGGGTGTCTATGAATTTTAGTCAATATAATTTGCACATATAAATCAAGTACGTACTCGTCACCTCACGTACATGATTTTCATTCAAACAATTTTTACATAAGACTCAATGCCTAAGGGGAAATTCCCCCACACGAGGTTAGGCAAGATACTTACCTTTATGAAGTTAGTCCGATATTCCAAAATCGCCTCCTTGCTTGAATCGACCTCCGGATAGCTCAAATCTATATAAATTAATTGTATAACTTCATTAAAATTCATCGGAATCAATTTTGAATAATATAACATCGAGTTAAAAATTTTATTCTAAAAAGTCAACGAAAAGTCAACGTGGGACCCGCCTCTCGGAACCGACATAATTCTTACGAAATCCGAACACCCATTCCGATACGAGTTCAATCATACTAATTTTATGAAATTCCGATAACAACTCGACCTCCAAATCTTAAATTTTCGTTTTTTGAAGATTTTGCAAAAATCTTGATTTCTTCCATCTAAATCCGTATTAAACGATGAAAATAACTATGGATTTATGAAATACAAACATATTCGAGTATAAGACACTTACTTGAGTCGAAATCGTGAGGAACACCTCAAAATCGCCCAAGAACCGAGCTCCAAAAATTCCCAAAACGAAATGAAAAGTCACTGATTTTCGATGCCTTAGGTTTCTGTCATTTCCACTTCTGCGTACTGATTCGCACCGCTTCTGTGACTCAAAAGTTCGCTTCTGCGATCCACAGTGCCCAGGACAATCTCGCACCTGCGAAGCCACTGTCGCTTCTGCGTTTGTCGCTTATGCGATGGCCAGGCGCATCTGCGGCCTTCTTCATCAGCTCCTGTCCAGGTTGCTGCTGCGTTCACTGCCCAAGCAGCCATTGATCTTCTTCATTTCTCATTACAATGGCATACGTTCTTTGGTTACATGCAAAGAACCATGGCTCATCTACATATCATCTACAAATACTTCTACTTTCATGCAAAAAAATTGCTGCTTCTGCGATCACTCCCATGGCTGCCAACTTCCGCTTCTGCGCTTCCAATATCGCACCTGCGATGACTGCCATGTCCCTTCACATTTCGCTTCTGCGCTGTCGCTTTTCCGATGAAGCTTCCGCAGAAGCGAAAACATCAGCTGCTGCCCAGAAAAACAGCAGCAAATTTCAGCAGCTACCTCGGTCCGAAATTTATTCCGTTAACCTTTCGAAATTCATCCGAGACCCTCAGGACTTTAACAAATTATACCGACATGTCCCAAAATACAATACGAACTTATTCGAGGCTTTAAACAACATTAAACAACACAGAAATTTCGAATCGTGCCTTGAATCGAATTATGAGTTTTTCAAATCTTCCAACTTCTATATTTTACGTCGAAACATATCGAATCAATCCGGAATGACTTCAAATTTTGCATGCGAGTCATAAATGACGTAACGGAGCTGTTCCAATTTTCGGAATCAAAATCCGACCTCGTTATCAAAATTTCAACCTTCGGTTGAATTTTTTCAAAATCTCATCTTTTCCAACTTTCGACCAAATGCGCGAATTATCCTACGGACTTCCAAATCCAAATCTGAACATACGCCTAAGTCCAAAATCACCATACAAAGCTATTGCCATCATCAAATCTCCATTCCGAGGTCGTTTGTTTAAAAGTCAACTCTCCGGTCAACTCGTTCTATTTAAGCTTCCAAATGAGAATTTTTCTTTAAATTTAGTTCCGACTCTTCCGAAAACTAAACTCGACCACACACGCGAGTCATAATATATATTACGAAGATGCTTGAGACCTTAAGTCGCTGAACGATGCATTAATTCTTAAAACGACATGTCAGGTCGTTACAATTTTCATGCCAAATCATTGGGTAAGTATCTTTAGTCAATTTTCAACTATATTTTATCATTTTATACAAAATCTAACATTGAATTCATGGAAAAACTATGAAAAAATATGGGGAGTGTGTCAAATTTTGAAAAATAAAAATTTGAGATTTTAGAGTCGAATAAGACTCTGATTTGAAAACAAAACACATATTTGGACTCATAGGGATATGGGTAGTCAAGACCTATCTTTGGACCCGGGTTTTGACCGGGCGGGCCCAAGATTTGACTTCTGTTGACTTTTTAGAAATTTAATAAACATCATAACTTTATTATTGAAATTGTTTTCTCTTTGCATTGTGTGGTGTATTCAAGTCGTCATTTGCTAGATTGAGTCGAGTGGAGGCGAATTTGTAGAGGAAAAGACTAAGTTGAGTGTTGAGTTAGCTGGATCGAGGTAAGTATTTTGCCTAATTTTGTTGGGGAAATTTTTTCTCCTATTTGTCATTGTTTGCTACATGCAGGGGTGATACATATATGAGGTGACCAGCGTATATGTATGTGCTAGGGTTAATCATGCTCGGGGTTTGGATTATGTTATATTTATATTTGTGGAATTTCGTGACCTCTTGCTTCATGCCTTACTTGACTCTTAGATACCAAGAACACGATATTAAATGATAGAAATCAAGAATTAGCTTATTATAACTTGATCAAAATTGACTGAAATTCTGAGAATACATTGATATGTCTAATTCGGTTATCTCCATGCGAAATTACTACTACATTACTGTGGCCGATATTCTTGAGATACTAGACTATATAATTATGTTATGGATCATTTGTGAGATTTGTGGAAGTATTTGAATAATACAGTTCTTGAAGGTTGGTGAATCATTGTTGACTTGGAAGGTTGTGTTTGGGAATTGTTTGGAATATCTGTTAAAACACTCTCCTTGATGTCATTTATGCTTCCTGCCTTATTTGTCATTGTTATACATATGTTTGGTAAGGAAGAGTGTAAAGCATGAAGGGTGATGCCGTGCCATATTATTGAGCGTAAAAGCACGATGGGTGATGCTGTACCACGTTATTGAGAGTAAAAGCACGAAGGGTGATGCCGTGCGATATTATTTAGAGCAAAAGCACGAAGGGTGATGCCGTGCCATATCATTGATAGTAAAAGCACGAAGGGTGATGCCGTGCTATTTCATATATATTGTTATGCTTATATGTTATTGTGAGGTCATGGCATGAAGGGTGTTTCCGTGTAGGTAAGGACGAGGGACATGAATTATGATGTGATATTTGTTTCCCCTGTATACGTTTGTGCCCTTACCTTGAGATGTTATTGTCGCAATTAAATATTCTTAGTGATATGTTGTTATTGTCCCGTACTTGATCTCTATCTCAATTGTTGTTGTGTTGTCCATGTCTTTTACTTGCTTAACTTAAACATGCCATGCCTATTTCCTGCGTTGAAATTATATTCATGTCATACCTATTCTGTAGCTACCTAGTTTAATCATTCCATCATGCAAGTCATTCATGCCCTTACTTGTTAACTTGTAAATATCACGTGTTTCCTTCTTATTTGTCATATTTATACTTAGGCCTCCAATATACTAGTTAATTGACGTTGATACCCCCTTGCTTTCCAATTGTTGTTATTACTCACGTGATTTCCATTTAGTCCTTTACTGCTGTCCACATGTAAATCCTGGTCCACTGTTGTTACTTACATATTTCCTAATTTGTACTTCTTATTATTGTATTTCTGTCATATGGTTTGTTCTGTTATACATTTATTTGGAAGGATGAGTTGAACGCATGAAGGGTATTGCCGTGCTAATTGAATTGTACATAAATTTATTTATACATAGTGAGGATGAGATAAAAGTACGAAGGGCTTTACCGTGCCATGTGATTTGATATTTGGATATACTTCTCATACTAGGAAAGATCGTAAATCTTCTATTGTGGTTCCTTTTAGTAATTGTTGACTGTCTCGCCGAGTTGTATATAATACCTTTATCTGTTATGCTTTGAACTGCTTTACTGCTAATCTTATATACATATTATAACAATAAGCATCTTTTAACTAAAAGCCTCGTCACTACTTCGACGAGGTTAGACAAAATACTTACTAGTACGCAGGGTCGGTTGTACTGATACTGCACTTCTGCACATTGCGTGCAGATTTTGGATTGGAGCTACTAGTGACATCGGGTGCTGGTTTGGAAGATGTTCGTGCCTTTAGATATAGCTGCTACTTGTCCTTGGTGACTTAGGTTATTGCTAATCTGTTTAAGTAACCTTCAAACATAACGTGTATTTATTTGTATCGATTTTGAAATTTCAAATCTTAGAAGCTCGTGATTCGTACTACCAGGTCTGGGGGTAAATTTATAAATGTTCAGTTTTCTATTTTCTATTCTCTTATAATCTCAGTTGAGTTATATTTTCTGTTAGTTGGCTTACCTAGGGTAGTGAGTTAGGTGCCATCACGACTTGTGGTTTTTGGGTCGTGACAAAATGTACAAGAGGTGAAGGTTTGCTTTTGCAGTTAACCTTTGTGAGTGAAGAACTAATATTTTCTTGTACATTTGTATTATATTTTTAACTTGTCTTTATTAATTTTTTGGTAACATCATTTTATGATTACACAAAATATATATAGGAGACAAATGTCCAGACAATACTTCTCGATGAACATGATGTGGAAATATATATTAGAACAAAACAAAAGCTACTACATCATAAATGGATGTGAATGATCATATTACATATTTTTAAATTACAAGTACATAATAATATTATCTACCTTAGTTAAATTAATTATTTTTGCCTGTTTGGAAGAGTCTAAGGTTCAGGATAAGTTTACCATTATTTAGTGCTCTGACCGGAAAAATTGATTTTGGGTTCAGTTGGTTGACGACATTACACAGAGCTCTCTCATTTATATAAGAAGTATAAAAATCAAGGTGTGCTACATGCTGTAGGATTGAAATCGGTATACATTCTTTTGTCTCTCTCACTCCTTTTTTGGTTAACTTTTTTTGTGGGTCCAGCGAATATGTTGAATCTATGTGGACATCTGGATTGCATCTAGGAACTTGGCACATTTCACTCTCCATGAAATGAGAGTACTCTGTGATGAGATTTTTTCCTACCGATGTAAATCGAATGCTTTTTGATAGCTAAGATTTGTAAAGGTTATTTGGATTTAAACAAATCTTTACAGCATAAAATTCCAATTAGGTGAGCCTAACCAATAGATTTCCTAATTTGTCTCAGAAGTTGTCTAAAAATGATAGAAGAAGAAAATAGAAGTCTCTTTAAAAAGGACACTGTTTAATTTTGTGACCACTTCACCCAAAACCTTAAACCGGTGGAAAAGAGATTTATTTATTTAGGTCTGGAACATGCTCCCTTCAAGTGACCAAATTCCTTCGTGGGAAAGTGCTCTTTTTTTTTGTCTCTATAATCTATACCACGTTGAATTGTGTGATTACCTTATTTAAAAACTTAAACAGTTTCACAGAGGACGCATCTAATTATTTAGTTTAGGTTTGCAACAAACACCATTTTGATTTTGTTGAAACTTCCCGGCTAAGAAAGTGCATCCGGCGCCAAGGCAAGGAATGTAAACAAAAGATGTTTAACGACAAAGTGCAGACAACGAATCCACCACGTAGTCGCTGATTACGAAATCAGTAAAAGAGCAAAATCAATAATTTGCATGAATCTAGTATTATCCACCTTTTCTTTTGAAAAGGGAAAAAGTGATGATTGATTCAATAGCTGCTATCACCTAAAGAAGATAAGACTGGAATTGAAAGTAGTAGAATTTTTTCACTTTATAAAGGGATCTAACAAATAAAGTAATTTTGAATTAGAATATTTGTGAGTTGTAAATTCTCCACCAGCAAACTTTCTTAATTGTGTTTACCTAACATGAGGTAGTATTGACACTGAATCATAGAAACCTTCAATGTCAACATAGGATGCAGCGACCTAGGAAAACCTATTTCATATATAAATAGTTTCTTGGTTCTCATTCTGATCTTTGAGCCAATCCCTCTCCCCACTTGATTTCTTCGACTTTGCAAAATCTTAAACATGTTTAATGTACTTGACTGCAGTCATAGAAAATGATTGTCCATGTGCTAGTTGAATTCTCGTAACAACAGAAATAGGAATTAACCTGTAAACAAGTGGCATCAATCCAGTAATACCTAAAAGGAAAAAACTCCGAGCTGTGCAAATTTAACAGACACTACTTCTGGTATGCCGAATTTGGCATTACTTATTGCAACAACTGCAGTAGATTTTATTGGCTTGACTAGCATTGTACACCATAAGCAACATCAGTGACAAAATTGTAGACACCAGTAAATATTAATATTGTACAAAAATTTAAGTCAGTCAAAAGATGTTAATGCTAATACTCTTACTGTATAGTGTATACCGAAGAGAATAATCTTGCTAAAGTGAAATTTAGGTTATATATCAGCATTGTAGCCTAAATGCAATTTTACTCGTGGCTTAAAGGCCAATCAAATGTAAAATCACTGCCATACATGAGAATTTGCAAAATTGGATGTCAAGGTCGCAACCTAAGTGTGAAATACATAGCCTCTAGGGATCTGTTTAGTCAAACAGGATAAGCATTACAGGGCCATTTTCTCTCTATATTGACACTGCACGGCAGTAGCAAACACATAGCCACTCAGACTCACTTTTTCGCACACACAGCCTGACACTTAGAATTATTCAGACTTTAGCCAAATTTAACAATACACAGAATTACGAGTAAAATACCCAACCTTTATTATTCTCGCAGAATACAAAAGAGGACTCACATTAGGAAAGGCTCACAATATGCTACTTTCCTTGTCCAAACGAAATACACATATAAAAAGGGGCCTGCCTATGTCAGTTTTACAAAGGGTCAGTTGGGGCAGTTTAAAACAATGTGCCATGCACATGACAGACCTACAAACAAGGTAACCAATCTGTTTGAATTCAAGTTCAAATCCTTCCCACGAAATTGGACTTGTCTTCAGCATTAGAGTCAACTGCACATGTGCTTTGCATGTGCCTTTAACTTCCACACCACATGCGTAGCACACCTCTTTCAGCACATGCCTTGCACACTTGACTTCCAGCTTTTTGCCCACACTTAGTCTCCTGCCTTGCCTTGTTTTGGACCATGCCTCGCCCATAAGTTCATAGCCACGCTTTGCCACAAACTTAGTTGTCCCACTGGTCCGCGCATGCCTTTGTCAAGTGCCATGCCTTCGTTGCCATTGCCGATGCCCGCGAACCAAGGCTGCCTTGCCAACACTCAAGGCTCCTTGCCTAGCTGACTTGTCTAAGTCCATCACCAACTTAGACACACACCCAGATTTGCACATTGCTTATCAACACTTCCACAAACCCATGTCAAGGGGCAATGTACAAGCCCTTGATACAGATTTTACCCGACCTTTATCAAGTCTCATTGTTAGGGGCTAACAAACTACCCCCACCGGTTGAACTCGACGGCCTCGTCGAGGCTGATCTCAAGTAGTCCTCGATATGATCTTCGAATTGCCATAATGAATTGCCATTCTCCCAAGTTGCATCTGCCTCGGGCTTGCCTTTCCATTGAATTAAAAATTCTATCCGTCTATTCTTTTTGTGCATCCCAAGTACCTGGTGGTCCAGAATCTTTTCAATCTCGTCCTCAATCCGAGTGCGCACTTCCGGAGGAGCTTTCTTGATTTTATGCCTATCTGGATCTTCAGGATCTTTCACATAAGGCCAAAAATAACTCACATGGAAAGTCGGGTGTATTTTCATTCTTTCCGGCAGCTTCAAACGGTAACCAACTTCACCCACCTTCTCAATAACTTCGAATGGACCATCATATCTTGAAACCAATGCTTTATGCCTTACCCTGCTATCAATCTTTTTCATATTTGAGGAGTAAGCTTCAACAACACTTTGTCGCCCACTTTGAACTCTAACGGATGCCTGTTCCGATCAACATATTTTTTCATGCGTTTCTGGGCCACTTTCAAACTGTCTACAGCTTCATCCATCATAATTTGTCTATCAAACCCATAACGATATGCCGCAGGACATTCCCACCAATCTTTTGTTGCACCATCTTCGTTGGTAGCCTTAGCTACTTTCCCAAAACGATCTCAAATGGACTTTCTCCGTGGCTGAAGACTTGTGCAAATTGTAGGAGAATTGTGCACAATCTAACAAGTCAGTCCAATTCTGTTGACTCACAGTTACAAAATGTCTCAAACATTCTTCTAACAGATGATTGATTCTTTCGGTTTGGCCATCAGTTTGGGGATGGTTCGTCGTTGAGAACTTCAAGTTTGTGCCTAGCAAATTGAACAAGTAAGTCCAGAATCGGCCTGTGAACCGTGCATCCCGATCACTAATAACATCCTCTGGCATACTGAAATCCTTTACCACATTTTCGAAGAATAACTCCGCAGCAACTTTAGAGGGACATTCTGTTGGAGCAGCAATAAAAACAACATATTTTGAGAACTTGACCTGTCGACCACTACCATAATCGAAGACAAATCATTAAGTTTATGGAACCCACTGATAAAATCCATTGAAACGGATTGCCATGTTTCTTCAGGAATTAGCCGAGGTTATAAGGAATGAAACAGTACAACTACAAAGCTAACGAGAGTAGAAAAGCAATCAAAACATGGCACGGAATGTCCCTTCATGCATTAATAATCAAAACATGGTATGGAATGGTCCTTCGTGCATTGATAATCAAAACATGGCACGGAATGTTCCTTCGTGCATTAATAATTAAAACATGGCACGGAATGTCCCTTCGTGCATCAATAATCAAAACATGGCAGGGAATGTCCCTTCGTGTATCAATAATCAAAAGATGGCACGGAATTTCCCTTCGTGCATTAATAATCAAAAAATGGCACGGAATGTCCCTTCGTGCATTAATAATCAAAACAAGTCACGGAATATTCCTTCGTGCATTAATATATTCTCAACACAAATCGTACACGGCATCAACTTTCGTGCTTTATCACTCTTCCTCACCCAAGCAACAATCACAACCAATAGGGCGAGGGGGTATGGCTGCGGAGAAACCATACTCTATCCTTTGGGGATAAGAGCTAAATAGTGCCTTCTTTTTGGTTGTACGGCTTAAATGTCCTTCAAGTCGGCTGAAGTTTCTTGAAAGAAGAGAATAATAATAAGAATATTGTGTATAATATTCTTAATAATTATTCTCATAAATTAGAGACACCCAAGACCTTTGAAATTTTCCTTATCCCACATAACCTAAACTCCTATATAGTGAGTCAACTTCTATAACCAACCAATTTCATTAAGAGTTTTTCTCTATTCTTCATATATCTTTTCACATGGCAGTAGAGCTTCTACAAATTTGGCAGAAACTAAGGTGTAATATTATGTTCATTATTTCCGAGTGTTTCCCTTGTGTGTATTTGTGAATATATTCAAATTCTTTTAAGTACTATCAGTAATAGAAGTCCCGGCAAGTGAAACACAAGTAAACAGCCAAATCCCGGTAAGGGAACAACAACAATAACTTTCACATCCCGGCAAGGGAGATAATTAATATACGAATATAGCCCGACAAGGGAATAAGCACAATTCTTTCTCATACTCTTCACATTATGTAGAAATCATCAATTCCACAGGGAAGAATCACAACAAAATTAGAATAAGCACAAATAAGGACTCACAGTCATACTAGACACCAGTGTATAGATACTCGTCACCATGCCTATACACCGTACTCGACAATTAGCAATTAGCAAATAATACTCTAATCCTATTCCCTCAAGCCAAA
>MU686477.1:6520-25293 GCA_026770625.1 Nicotiana glauca
TGCAAATCACATTTGACATTACAGACCTACTCCAACTTCCGGAATTTGATTCCGACCCCGATATCAAAAAGTCAACCCCCCGGTCAAACTCTTCAAAAACCTTAAAATTGCTATCTTTAGCCAAATGGCTTCAAACTGGTCTACGGACCTCCGAATTCACTTCCGATCGCACCCCCAACTCTAGAATCACTATACGGAGCTATTTACAATCTCGGAATCCCAAACAGACATCAATAACACTGAAATGCACTCCAAGCCAAACTTATGAAATTTCTTCTAATATGCTAACTTCCACAATAGATGCCAAAACGCTCCCGGGTTATCCAAAACCCGCACCGGGAATATGCCCAAGTTTCATACGAACCTGCTGGGACCTTCAGATCCCGATTCCGAGGTCGTTTACTCAAAATTCCAATCCTAGTTTATTATTTCAACTTTAAGCTTCCGAAATGAGAATTCTCTTCCCAAATCAACCCCGAACTTCCCGAAATTAAATTTCGACCACACGTACAAGTAATAATACCTGAAATGAAGTTGTTCATGGCCTCCGACTGCTAAATGGAGTGCTACTACTCAAAACGACCGGTCGGGTCGTTATAATTTCTTACAGCCTTGGTTTGAATTGGCTGCCCAGGCCTTTAACTAAAATGACTTAAAGGACAATTGGACTTCAGTGTGAGGCTCATTCACAAGAAATCAAATTATAATTGAAAGATACCAATTCAACAAATAATGGGCCAATCTTTTCACTACTGGACTGAATTCTGATTTTAACGCAAAACTAGCATTACCGAAAATTGTTGATTTTAGCTCTTTGATACTAATTGGCCCTAAATTAATAGTCTATTGAACAATTTATCATTGGATCTACTGAATTTTGAACAAATGGAATTCAAACAATCATTCCCAAATAAATCGAACCTATTATCACTAGCTAACTTCTGAAATTCAAAATAGTCTATAACAAGCTGGAGTTGTCCAAAAAAATTCCAATATCAGTAACAAAATGAAATCTAATTGAACATGATACTGAACTAACCTACAATACGATTGAATAACTATTTCACGACAATAGTCTCAACAGTCGCAATCACACAATTTAAACTTATGTACCTAGCATCAAAATTTAAACCTACACTAACAAGTAAATCTATCATTACAATCCAAACAGACACAATCTTCAAGAGTAAATGAGGGAGCAGTTTCATTGCATATGTACTCTGAATCAGCACCAATACAACATGATAAGAGTTAATACCTGGAATTATGGCAAAAATGAAAGGAGAAGGAGAATCAGTAGCAAATAGCAAAGCAGCAAATGTAAACCAGCAGCAACACAGCAGCAGAATCGATTGAAACCCAAAATAACACCAATATGACCCAAGGATGAACAATAGATGAATAATCAACCAGCGGAATGACCCAAAACAGACTTGACCGACCAGTTTCACTTCAAAATCGCACCAAATAGCTCAAGCACATCTAAAAAAACAACTCAAATTGAATTCCAGGCATTTCTGAAACTCAGTACTTAAAAGTCAAGCTAGGAGATGAGAGTTAGTGTCTTGAACTCAAATACTTAGAATGCAATGCAACAGGACCCTTTTTTTTCTATTGTATATTTGTTTGTTTGTGGATTTTGGAGAGTATTTGAGACTTAAAATGAAGGTTTCTACTACTATATCATTCCAGATCTAAACCTCTTTAGTTTGAGATTCAAATTTGAAATTTAGACTTGAGAAAGGGGAGTTTGAGGGAAATTAGGAGCTGGACTATTTTTGGGGAATTTTTAGGGATTAAAAGCTTGTTCATCAAGGCACTAGGGTTGCCTTTTATAGGCAAGAAATGGGGCAGAATGTTCTGGAAAGGTTTTCCTATTTTCTCCCCTTTTATTTTCAGAAATTGGCTATTAGACCCTAATTTTATGACTTGTTACCCAAGTTACTGCATTAAAAATGCAGAAACTTATACTAAGGCCCCCTTCTAGAAGGCCCTAAAGTGTTCTTCTAGCTATGAAAAACCTAGACTACCCTTGTTTAAGTTCTAAAATTACTGATCCTTAACAAGCTGGGCCATTTTCAATGCCTAAACTACCCTTGAATTCCCCCCAAAATTACTAACTTTAGTATGAATTATAACCCCCAAACTTTTTTACCTTAGTTAACAATTGACTATGGTTAATTAAGAGGCCAAACTATTCAGCTATAACCAAACCAGCTACTCAACTATGGTTAATCAATCAATGTTAAAACCAATTACTTACAATCAAACAGACCTTAGAATCAAGTTAACTGGACAGATTTAGCTAATCATGGAATTAAATTTAAAATCAAATTGCAGTAAACAATCATGGAGCAACTAATTAAACCAACCACAAAATCAAACTGGGCAGAATTAAATCACACATGAGAATTAGAACAATATCAATTAGCATGAAGAAATTTATTCAAATTAACAAAGCTTAAACTAAACCCTATAATACTGATCATGCTCGAATGACAAAGACTCAAACACGGCAAGAATAACAAATCACTACTGACTAACAAAGGAAGAATCAAAGAAAAGTCTAAACTAATTATCAGACCTAAAATACTTAATTACTGCTAAGAAAGAAAAATAATAGAGAAACAATAAGAATAGAAACGAAGAACAAAATCTTGTTTAAACTAATTAAAAGAAATAGGATAAACTCACCTACGCAAGGCTGGAACGGAGATTGACAACTCGATTCGAGCCTTGGAACAATGTTAAGCATTTGTTCTTCTCAAAGAACAAACTAAACATTGTTTCGTGACCCAAATCTAATACCAGATTCAAGCAATCAGGCGAAAATCGAACAACATAAGTGCCTAGGGTTCTGCCGGATTTCGATCCAAAATTCGAGGGATTTGGTGGTGGTTTGAGGGAATCTAAGGCCGGATTCATAAAGAGGAGAGTGAGAGAAATACATGGTATTAATTTGGTGGGTTTTGGAGCAAGTAGGATTTTAAACCGGAATTTCGATCTAATATTTGAGAAAATCGGCTAGGATTTGAGGGATTTTAATATTAGATATGGAAAGGGGAGGAGGAGAGGAATCAACGGTGTAATTTTGGGGTGATTTGGATTTTCGGCCGACGGCGGACAGGAGACACGGCAGGATAATGGTGGACGGCGAGGTAACGGTGGACGGCGGTGGTGGCCGGAGACTGGAGGGGGTACGAGGAGGATGAGATTATGTCTAGGGTTTGTATTAGTTTTTAAGACATTTTTATGTATTATTGTGAAACAATTTGGGCCGTTTGATCAAGAAGCATGGATGGACGAGATCGACTGACGCCAAAACGGCGTCGTTTTGCTGAAGGGGGGCTGGACCGGGTATAGGGTTTAGGTTTGGGCCATTTTGGATGGATTTGGTTGGGTTTCAAGGGTGTTGGGCTGGGATTTTCGTGAAAATGGCCTAAACATGGCCAGCCTTCTCATTTATTCATTTTTGTGTATTTTACTTATATTTTTTTTTTTGAATTTTCTGATTTTATTGTCTAAAATAAAAGACCCAAATTAAATCTAAGATGATACTAATTAACTAATTCCTAATTTAAGAGGAAACTAAATCCAAAAAATGTAAAATTCAAAATTGTAAAAAGCCTATTTTTGTTATTTTTCTCTTGTTTTAGTAATATTAATTGACTAAAATATAAAATCGAATTCTAAATGCAAGTGTACTATTTTTATACTTTTTATGAATTGTAGCAACTAAAATGCACACAAAAATGCAGAAAAGACACAAAATCATGCAATTAATTCCTAAAAATTCAAATAATAAAAGAAAAATTCTAATTCTAAAGAATTTATAAGAGTAAATTAAGCGTGTCAAAAATTACGTGCTCACACTCTACTAATATATATTAAAGTTACTGAAAAATTTAATAATGCTACTAATATATTTTGAAAATTAACGTTAAGAAAAAATTAAATTAAAGAATATATTATAAAAATAATAAATAAAATACATAGTTAAAAATATATTATATAGTATATAATATAGAAGGTATTACATAAATATGAAGGTTTATTGTCACGACCCGGATTTTTCACCCTCGGGAGTCGTGATGATGCCTTCTTGTAGAAGCTAGGCAAGCCAAATTTAATTACTTTTCGTTAACAACATAATCTCTTATAAACAATTATTGGCAATAATATAAAAGCAATGAGATTAAATAATAAGCGGAAGTCTTAATTATAGAATACTGAAACGAAATGCGGAGTATTCAATATAGGCCTCTACCCAAGACTGGTGTCACAATACTCTTTGCAACATATAGGAGTCATTAATCAAGCATGGAAGTTATAACAAAATCAAAATACTCGCAATATAAGGACTCGCGTTCATGCTAGACACCAATATATAGATACTCGTCACCATGCCTATACATCATACTCGACAATTAGCAAATAGCAAACAAGACCTAACTCATATTCCCTCAAGCTAGGGTTAAACCAAACACTTACCTCGATGCTTTGAACGCAACTGAAGCCTCAACTATAGCTTTACCTCGTGATTCCACCTCCAATCTGCTCGAATCTAGCCACAAATTACTTAATTACTTTAATAAACACTAAATGAATCAATTTGAATGCATAAAAATGAATTTCTCAAAGTTTTTCTAAAAATTCCAAAATTGCCTTCGGGCCCACGTGGTCAAAATCCGAGGTTCGAACCAAAAACCGGTTACCCATTCCCCTACGAACTCAAATATGTAATTTGTTTTGAAATTGAGGTCCAAATCCTCAATTTTTAGAAAACCTAGGTTCTACCCAAAACCCCCAATTTCACCCATGAAAATCCTTGATTTTAAGTGGAAAACATGTTAAATGATGTTAATGATTGAAATAATTGAGTAAAAATCAACTTACAAATGATTTGGAATGAAACTTGTTCTTGAAAAATCGCCTAAGGGGTTTGTGTTTTGAAAGAATGGTGAAAAGTGTCCAAAATTCGACTAAGTATAAAATTTGTTGGGCCTCAGATATGGGAATTGCCAACTGGGGTTCGCAATTGCGAACCCCAACTAAATGTGGGAATTGCAAACAATAGTTCGCATTTGCGAACTTAGACCTTGGTGAAAGGCTTCGCATTTGCGACAATTTCATCGCATTTGCGAAAGCTTACTCTTCGCATTTGCGAAGTGATACTTCGCATTTGCGAACAAGGCAGGCCTGGGCTGCTTTCGCATTTGCGATCCAGCCTTTGCATTTGGGAGTTTGCATTTGCGAATGCCTGTTCATACCAGATTTTCCAAAATTCAAAAATGCACTCCGACACCTATCCAAAACTCACCCGATCCCTTCGGGCTCCAAACCAATTATGCACATAACCTCAAAAATATCCTACGGACTTACTCGCGCGATCAAATCGCCAAAATAACATCATATACATCGAATTAAGCCTCAAATTCATAATTTCTTCCAAATTTTCATATAACATCAAATTTTCATTTTAAATCTGAAACACATCAAACGATGTCCGTTTTTCAACCAAACTTTACAGAAAGCACTTAAACCATATATAAGATCTGTACCGCGCGCCGGAACCAAAATACGTGCCTGATACCATAGTCTTTTAATCAAATTTCATTTCCAATTTCCTTAATTATTTCCAAAAAATAATTTCACACAAAAATTCATTTCTCGGGCTTGGGGCCACGGAATTCGATTCCGGCAATACGCCCAAGTCCCATATTTTCCTGCAAACCCTCTGGTACCGTCAAATTATGGGTCCGGGTCTGTTTATCTAAAATGTTGACCGAAGTCAAATTTATTCAATTTAATATCAAAATTTAGCATTTTTCTCACAGAATCATATTTAAGCTTTCCGGCTACGCGCCCGAACTGCGTATGCAAATCGAGGCAACCCTAAATGAGGTTTTGAAGGCCTCAGAAGCACAGAATGAGTAAGGAAACAAGTGATGACCCTTTGGGTCGTCACATTCTCCACCTCTAAAACAACCGTTCGTCCTCAGAACGGACAAAAGAAAGAAGTACCTGAGTCAGGGAAAAGATGAGGATAACGACTACGCATATCAAACTCGGACTCCCAGGTCGATGCCTCAGGAGGCTGACCTCTCCACTAAACACGCACAGAAGGAAAACTCTTGGATCTCAAATGACCAACCTACCGGTCCAAAATAGCTACTGGCTCCTCCTCGTAAGACAAGTCCTTGTCCAACTGGACAGTGCTGAAGTCTAACACGTGGGCTGGATCGCCGTGATACCTCCAAAGCATGGATACATGAAAAACTGGATGCACGACTGATAAGCTAGGCAGCAATGCAAGTCTATAAGCCACCTCTCCCACTCGATCAAGAATCTCAAACGGACCAATGAACCTTAGGCTAAGCTTGCCCTTCTTCCCAAATCTCATCACGCCCTTTATAGGCGACACTCAGAGCAATACCCATTCACCAACCATGGATACCACATCTCGAACCTTGCGGTCTGCATAACTCTTTTGCCTAGACTGAGCTGAACGAAGCCTATCCTGAATGATCTTGACCTTGTCCAAGGCCTCCTAAACCAAATCTGTACCCAACAATCGAGCCTCTCCCGGCTCAAACCATCCAATCAGAGACCGATACCGCCTACCATATAAAGCCTCATAAGGAGCCATCTGAATGCTCGACTAGTAGCTGTTGTTGTAGGCAAACTCCGCTAAAGGCAAGAACTGATCCCACGAACCTCCAAAGTAGATAGCACAAGCTCGAAACATATCCTCTAGAATCTGAATAGTCTGCTCGGACTGACCGTCCATCTGGGGATGAAATGTTGTTCTCAAATATACCCGTATACCTAACTCTCGCTGCACCGCTCTTCAGAAGGGCAAGGTAAACTGCTTATCTCGATCCAAAATGATAGACACAGGCATACCATGAAGGCGAACAATCTCCCGGATATAGATCTCAACAAACCTCTCAGAAGAATAGGAGACTGACACAGGAATGAAATGTGCTGACTTGGTCAGCCTATCAACAATAATCCATATCGCATCGAACTTCTTCCGAGTCAGCGGAAGTACTATAACAAAATCCATAGTAATCCGCTCCCACTTCCACTTGGGAAGCTCAATACTCTGAAATAAACCATCAGGCCTCTGATGCTCGTACTTAACCTGCTAACAATTCAAACAACGAGCCACATATGCCACGATATCCTTCTTTATTCTACGCCACCAGTAATGTTGTCGCAAATCCTGATACATCTTCGCGGCGCCTGGATGAATAGAGTAACTGGAACTATGGGCCTCCTCTAAAATCAACTCTCGAAGCCCATCCACATTGGGCACACAAACTCGCCCCTGCAATCTTAAAACTCCATCCGCATCTATGGTAACCTGCTTGGCACCTCCTCGTTGCACCGTCTTTCTAAGGACACACAAATGGGGATCATCAAACTGCCGATCACGGATATACTCCAATAACGAATACGAGTGACCGTGCAAGCTAATACATGACTGGGCTCAGAAACATACAGTCTCATGAACTGATTGGCTAAAGCCTGAACATACAAAGCAAACGGCATGTGACTGACCGGAATATAAGCAAGACTGCCCATACTGGCTAACTTCCTACTCAAAGCATCGGCCACTACATTGGCCTTCCCCAGATGATAAAGAATGGCAACATCATAATCCTTCAACAACTCCAACCACCTCCTCTGCCTCAAATTCAACTCCTTTTGCTTGAATAAGTACTGAAGACTCTTGTGATCAGTGAACACCTCACACGTCATGACATACAAATAATGCCTCCAAATCTTTAATGTGTGAATAATGGCTGCCAACTCTAGATCATGCACTGGATAGTTCTTCTCATGAATCTTCAATTGCCTCGAAGCATAGGCAATGACCTTGCCATCCTGTATCAACACTTCTCCAAGCCCAACACGGGAAACATCATAATAGACTGTATAGGGCCATGAACATGTGGGCAAAACCAACACCGATGCCATAGTCAGAGCTGTCTTGAGCTTCTAAAATCTCACCTCACACTCATCCAACCATCTAAACTGGGCACCCTTCTGGGTCAATCTGGTTATCAGGGCTGCAATAGATGGAAATCCCTTCACAAACCGTCGATAGTATCCTACCAACCCCAAGAAACTCCGAATCTCTGTAGCTGATGTTGGTCTAGTCCAGTAATTGATTGCGTCTATCTTCTTCAGGTCCACCTGAATACCCTATGCCGATACAATATGACCCATGAGTACAACTGAACCCAACCAGAATTCACACTTCGAGAACTTAGCATATAGCTGACTATCCCTTAGAGTCTGAAGAACCACTCTAAGGTATTGCCCGTGCTCCTCCTGGCTGCGGGAGTATATCAATATATCATCAATGAACACTATCACGAATGAATCCAAATAAGGTCTGAACACTCAGTTCATTAAGTACATGAAAGCTGCTGGGGCATTTGTCAACCCAAATAACATAACCAAGAATTCATAATGCCCATACCGAGTGCGGAAAGTTGTCTTAGGGACATCGAATGCCCTAATCCTCAATTGATGGTAACCAGATCACAAGTCAATCTTGGAGAATACCCTGGCACCCTGAAGCTAGTCGAACAAATCATCGATCCTCGGTAGTGGATACTTATTCTTGACTGTTACCTTGTTCAATTGTCATTAATCAATACATATCCTCATTGATCCATCCTTCTTCTTGACAAATAACACTGCCTCACCCCAAGGAGACACACTAGGTCTAATAAAACCCTTCTCAAGCAAATCCTGCAACTGTTCTTTTAACTCCTTCAATTCTGGTGGGGCCATACGATATGGCGAAATGGAAATGGGCTGGGTGCCCAAAATCAGATCAATGTAGAAATTAATATACCTGTCGGGTGGCACACCCGGCAGGTCTGAAGGAAAAATATCAAGGAACTCACGAACAATGGGCACAGAATTGATAGAGGAAACCTCAGCACTGGAATCCCGAACATAAGCTAAATAAGCCAAACACCCCTTCTCGATAATATGTCGAGCCTTCACATACAATATGACACTACGGGTAGAATGACCTGGAGTCCCTATCCACTCTAAACGAGGAATACCCGGTAAAGCTAAGGTCATCGTCTTGGCATGGCAGTCCAAGAAAGCGTGATAACCAGTCCATCTCCAATATAATATCAAAGTCAACCATATCTAAAAACAATAGATCTACACGAGTCTCCAGACCCCCAATCACCACAACACAAGAGCGATGGACTAGATCACCACGATGGAATCACCCACCAGCGTAGACACATAGACAAGAATACCCAATGCATCACTAGGCATGATCAAATACATTGCAAAATAGGATGACACATACGAATACGTAGACCCTAGATCAGACAAAATTGAAGCATCTCTATCACAAACCAGAACTGTACCTGTAATAACCGCATCTGAAACCTCTGTCTCGGGCCTAGCTTAAAGAGTATAACATCGGGGCTGGGCCCCACCACTCTGGTCTACCTCCCCGGGCTGGCCTGCTGCGGGCTGGCCTCCACCTCTGGCAGTCTAAGCTCCACCTCTATCACCTCTACCTCCACCTCTGGCACCTTTACCCCCACCTCTAGCTGGCTGGGCGGGCTGTAGAGCAACTGGTGCCTGAACCATGGCACGAGAACCCTGGTGTTGAGAACTGCTTGGTGCTCGAGGGTAAAATTTGGAAATATGACCCGTGTCACCACAAGTGTAACAAGCCCTCGGTTGCTGAGTCTGCTGGCCCTGTCGACCTGAATAACCACCATGAAAACTCTTAAGTGGAGGTGCACTGATAGGGGCTGGTGGCGCACTGAATGACTGTTGATCAGAATAGTGTGCGTGAGAACCACGGCCACCTGGGGCACCCTGAGAAATCTGGAGGGCTGACTGGAAAGGCGTAGAAGGTTGACCCATATCATATGAATCTCTGCCTCCAAATGAGGCACCACTAAATCAGCCTGACTAACGGGGTTGTTGTCTGCTCTATGACCACCCCCCTGTGGCAATACTATCTCGATCCTCCGGGCCACATTGGCCCCCTCCTGAAAAGTGATATCACTCCCCGCCTCTCTAGCCATCTGGAGACGAATAGGCTGGATGAGTCCATTAATAAACCGTCTCACTCTCTCCCTCTCAGTGGGGAGTATGACAATAGCATGGCGATCCAACTCTATAAACCTGGTCTCATACTGGGTGACTTATATGAATCCCTGATAGAGATGCTCGAACTGCCTCCGATAGGCCTCACACTGTGTGATAGGAGAAACTTCTCCAGAAACAACACTGAAAATTGGTCCCATGTCAAGGCTGGAGACCCTGCTGGTCTAGCTAAGTAGAAATCCCTCCACCAAGTCTTGGCATATCTAGATAGCAAAATGCAGCGAAATCAACTTCATTGGCCTCAACAATGCCTATGTTCTGAAGAACCTCGTGGCAGCTATCAAAATAATCATGAGGATCCTCGATAGATGCACCGCTGAAAGTGGTAGTGAAGAGCTTGGTGAACCTATCCAACCTCCACAAAGCATCGGCAGACATAGCTGCCCCATCACCTGCCTGGGCTACCACACTCGGCTGAGCTGCTCCAACTGGCTGAACTGCTGGAGTCGGAACTTGGGGAGCTACTTGCTCCGAAATACGACTAGTAGGAGTCTGGGCCCCTCCTCCAGCCTGAGAGACAGCTGGTGCTACAGGAAGTAAACTCGCTCGGGTAACACTCTCCATAAGGCCCACCAATCGTACCAAAGCGTCCTGAAGAACAAGTGTAGCAATAAACCACTCTGGACCTGAGCTGGGCCCACCAAAATTACTGAGGCTAGGGCCGGAACCTCCTCGTCAACGTCGACCTGAGGCTCCACCATCGGTGCTGCTGCTCGGGGCTGAGCTCTGCCCTTACCTTGGCCTTTAGCACGGCCTCATCCTATGCCCCTAGCGAGAGCTACCTAGGGATCGGACTGCTGATCAAAAGATGAAGAAGCACGTGTTCTCGCCATCTGCAAAAGAATAGAGTAGAAATTCAATTAGCATTGAGAAACCAAACCGCACTACAAGGAAGAACAAATGTGAATTTTTTCCTAACTCAGTAGCCTCTGGGGATAAATACAGACGTCTCTGTACCAATCCCTCAGACTTTACTAAGCTTGTCCGTGAGTTGTGAGACCTACGTAACCTAGAGCTCTGATACCAACTTGTCACGACCCGGATTTTCTACCCTCGGGAGTCGTGATGGCGCTTGCTTGTAGAAGCTACGTAATCAAAATTTAGTTACTTTTCGTTAACAACATAATCCCTTCTAAATAATTATTGGCAATAATATAAAAACAACGAAATTAAATAATAAGCGTAAGTCTTAATTATAGAAAACTAAAACGAAATACGAAGTATTCAATATAGGCCTCTACCCAAGACTGGTGTCACAATACTCTTTGCAACATATAAGAGTCATCGATCAAGCATGGAAGTTATAACAAAACAAAAATACTCGCAATATAAGGACTCACGGTCATGCTAGACACCAATGTATAGATACTCGTCACCATGCCTATACATCGTACTCGACAATTAGCAAGTAGCAAACAAGACCCAACTCCTATTTCCTCAAGCTAAGGTTGAACCAAACACTTACCTCATTGCTTTGAACTCAACTCAAGACTCAACTATAGTTTTACCCCGTGATTCCACCTCCAATCCGCTCGAATCTAGCCACAAATTACTTAATTACTTTAATAAAAACTAAATGAATCAATTTGAATGCATAAAAATGAATTTCCCAAAAATTCCAAAATTGCTTCCAGGCCTACGTGGTCAAAACCTGAGGTTCGAACCAAAATCCGGTTACCCATTCCCCCACGAACTCAAATATGTAATTTGTTTTGAAATCGGACCTCAAATTGAGGTCCAAATCCCCAATTTTTAGAAAACCTAGGTTCTACCCAAAACCCCCAATTTCACCATTGAAAATCCTTGATTTTAAATGGAAAGCATGTTAAATGATGTTAATGATTAAAAGAATTGAGTAAAAATCGACTTACAAATGATTTGGAATGAAATTTGTTCTTGAAAAATAGCCTAAGGCGTTTGTGTTTTGAAAGAATGGTGAAAAATGTCCAAAATTCGTCTAAGTATAAAATTTGATGGGCCTCAGATATGGGAATTGCGAATTGGGGTTCGCAATTGCGAATTGGGGTTCGCCATTGCGAACCCCAACCAAATGTGGGAATTGCGAACAATAGTTCGCATTTGCAAACTCAGACCCAGGTGAAAGGCTTCGCATTTGCGACAATTTTATCGATTTAGCGAAGTGATGCTTCGCATTTGCGAATAATGCACGCCTGGGCTGGTTTCACATTTGCGATCCAGCCTTCGCATTTGCGAACCAGACTTCGCAAATGCGAAGCCTACAGTCCTGTACATACCAAATTTTCCAAAATTCAAAAATGCACTCCGACACCTATCCAAAACTCACCCGAGCCTTCGGGGCTCCAAACCAATTATGCATACAACCTCAAAAACATCCTACGGACTTACTCGCGCGATCAAATCGCCAAAATACATCATATACATCGTATTAAGCCTCAAAATTCATATTTTTTCCAAATTTTCATAAAACATTAAAATTTCCATTTTAAGTCCGAAACACGTCAAACGACGTCCGTTTTCAACTAAACTTTACAAAAAGCGCTTAAACCATATATAAGACATGTACCGGGCGCCGGAACCAAAATACAGGCCCAATACCATAGTCTTTTAATGAAATTTCATTTCCAATTATCTTAATTATTTTCAGAAAATAATTTCACACAAAAATTCATTTCTCGGGCTTGGGGCCTCGAAATTCGATTCCGGGCATACGCACAAGTCCCATATTTTCCTATGGACCCTCCGGGACCGTCAAACCATGGGTCCGTGTCCGTTTACCCAAAATGTTGACCGAAGTCAAATTTATTCAATTTAATATCAAAATTTAGCATTTTTCTCATAGTATTCATATTTAAACTTTCCGTCTACGTGCTCGGACTGTGCACGCAAATTGAGGAAATCCTAAATGAGGTTTTCAAGGCCTCAGAAGCACATAATGAGTAAGAAAACAAGTGATGACCCTTTGGGTCGTCACATTTATATAGAAGTTCAACCCCAACTCATCAGAATGGATCCCTCTTTGATCAAACCACCTCTCCCACCGGAGCCCCCAGATAAACAAATCTAAATGGAGGTGAAAACCACAACACTCCTACAAGGAGATGCTCCTAGAGAAACAAGCGGGGTAACCAAACCAACTACTACAAAATAGAAAATCACCCAACATCAGTATTGGCCAAAGGGAAACACATTGAAGACTCCATCCCCCTCTCATCTGAAGAGAAGGAACGCCTCTATGCCCTTTGGAGGTACTCAGTAATCATTAAATTATTCAAAAGAAAGATGCCTCACCACATGCTCCGATCTAAACTAATTGACCTATGGAAGCTATCTGAAACGTTAATCTTGATTGACCTAGGATGGAACTTCTTCATAGCAAAATTTATCTTAGAGGAAATCATGGCTAAGGCACTACATCTAGGGCCATGGTTTATTTCTGGACACTTCCTATCCGTTTGAAAGTGGGAACCAAAATTTGTCCCTCAGGAAGCCACCATCACCTCTACTGCCATTTGGATAAGACTACCTTAGCTACCAACTCAATTCTATGACAAAGTCATCTCGGAAAAAGTTGGAAGAAATTAGGTAAACTCCTAAAGATTGATCAATGCACATCTTCTACCCTAAGGGGGAGATATTCTCGTATTTGTATTCAAGTACAACTGGAAACCCCAGTGGAAACATCAGTAATCATAGGAGACCACAAACAATTAGTAATATACGAAAGTGAAGGAACCCTATGTACCAGCTGTGGCAGGATAGGACACACTGCTCTAAGGTGAAACTATAAACCACACTCCTCAACAAACAAAGGAATACAAGAAGAAGCAAACCAAATAGAGCAAACACCAGAGGAAACCGAATGGAAGATTGTCACCTTTACACGTAGACGCAAACAGGGGCAGCCAAAGGCATCTACCCCCATGGAAGGTACTACACCAAAAACACAGCACACTCAACATACAAAAGAATTACAGGTAAACATGTTCGATTCCATTTCAGATAAATTCCTCCAAACTAAAGCTTTTAATTATAATTTAAAAAACCAGGCCACAGTACCCAGAAAAACAAAAGAAGACCATTTGGCCCAATCAGTGCACCATCAAATGGGGGCTATCAAAAGCCCAATCATGTGTATGACCCAAGCCCACCGGAACAACAATTATGGGAGCTAAGCAAAAAGCGGCGCCAGATGCAGAAAACCCCACTATTTCAAATAACCATGTCATTTCCCAAACGGAGGTTGGCCCAAACCCCAAGGATTTAATCATCACATTGGGTGGGTTAGCCAACGGGGCCTCTTCCTTAAACCCAAATGGATACTCATTCGTAGGTACCACTGATAACCATCCCCCCCACCCAAACCCCAAAGCCTATGTCTCCCATGCCAAAGCTACTGTAACACACGATAATGGAGAAAATACAAGCGACAGAAACGACAATCGAGTACCTATCTGCACTCATCTCCCTCTTAAGTCGAAAAGACCACAATCGTCATCTCCATTACATCCCCAATTAATGAACAAGTAACACCCCTAACCCTAACACCTGGAAACCTTTCCACTGACCAAGATGTGACACCAGAAGGATTTATGATGGGAAATAAGCCCTTAAACACCACTCCCATATTTACCCAAAATAGAAAACCAAAGAAACACAAAATTGGCAAAAAACACACTTCCGACCACTATCTCCACCAACCTACTACCACTAGACCACCAACCAGCCTCCTAGTTAGAGGTTGCCTTGCAAAGAGTAGGGGATATCTTACGACTTCACTCTGGACAACAAGAAGGTGATGTTGATAGTCCAAAACCCGGCACACCTCATCAGAGTGACAATAGAAGCCCTGAACAAGGTATTGGTAGCATTTGGCCCTCTCCTATGGCAATTGATGGCTAGCTCCGACAGCCCATCACTGATTACAGACCCACAAGCCCTCAACAGCCACATTCTCCAAAGCTTCCAATCTCTCCTATTCTTCCCATACCTGATGAAAGAGGATACCGCGGTGGAGCCAGTGTTCACCCAAATTATTATACCAACAACACCCTCATCATCTACACCAAAGAGAACGAACAAACCTCCTCCACTCCAGAATATTCGATAAGGAGTCTCCAAAGCATTGGTTCTATTGAAGAAGAAGGATGCCTCAGAGGAGATAGAGCATACCTACCCAACACCAAGAACGGAGTTGATTCCGCTAGACTTGGTAAGATCGATCGAATTCAGCTTGGAACTGAGCAAAATAGTAATAGTCCTATGCCCCAAGTCCATGTCTAAGTGTGGAATGATCCTAGTCTCAGCCCAAACACATGGACAACCGAAACTACTACTAAATCTAATGCCAATTCTGAGCCTGAAGAGGAAATCCCCTCCCTCACAAGTTCCAAGTCTGCCAAACCAGTCGAGCCCTCAAGAGGGATCTCACCAATCACCCACGTTCCCAATCATGAATTACATCATATGGAATGTTAGGGGTGGCAATAGTGCCGAATTCAAAAGGCACTGCACTGAGATGGTAAGGATGCACAAGCCGACGATGTTAGTCCTTCTTGAAACAAAAATGGTTGACCATCAGACCTTGGCCCAGTCACTTGACTTTGATATGATAATTCAATCCCCTGCGATTGGTCTTTCTGGAGGGATCGTGTTCATGAGGAAAGAAGATCTTGTAACTATGGAAGAAATGGCCACCACCCCCCAAGGTATTCACGCAATGGTGAAGGTAAGACCTAATCAACCACCTTAGCTTTTTTCAGCTATCTATACTAGTAACATTGTGGCAAAGAAAAACCCTATGGGAATAGCTTATCACCATCTCCAATACATTAGGTAATAATCGATTCATAGGTGGAGACTTCTGTAAGCACGTGATTTTTGCCTTACATAAAGATAACTCCTAAAAATAGATCAAAATAATTGTTATTGATTTTTTAGGAATTTTTTTTTATTTAGTCGCATTTCATGCATTTTAATATTTTTAAATCAAAATAATAAATACCAAAAAATATCTTTCATGCCATTTAGGTTTTATCGGAAGTCATTTGGTTTTCATAAAAAATTAAAAATCACAAAAAAGTTTCATTTTTACACCTTTTCCTTTTATTGATTTTTTTCTTTAATTTAGGATTAAGTAGCTTTTATAATTTTCATAATTAGTATAATTTTAGATAATTTAGGTTTTTAATTCTAGGATTTTTTTTATTTATAAAATAAGATAAAAAAGAAAATTGGGAATAAAAAAGAAGAATTGGAAGAACCTTCACTCACATGAGACCTTCCCCCAAAAATATTCCCTCCAAAAGACTTTTCCCCATATGAGACCTTCCCCCAAAAATATTTCCCCCCAAAAAACCTTCCCCCAAAAATATTTTCCTCCCAAAAAAAACCTTCCCCACACAAGACACCCCTCCACATTAAAAACACCTACCCACTCTATATCCCAAGGAGTCGCAACAGTACAAACGCCACCCTATCACCTCCTCCATACCACTCTCCTCTTCTGAGAATTCCCTGCCGCCCCAACTTGCCCAAAAATCATAGAATCTAAGAGATCTAATTCCAAACGCACGCAAATACAATCAATACATACGGGTTAAATCTAAAAAGAATTTCTTGTTCTTCTTTTGACGTGACCAAAGATTTAGATTTATATAATAGTAAGCTTTCATGAAGTTTGCGGTGAGTTTTTCGTAATTAGCTGCAACGACTGAAATTCCAACAATCATAAAGTGACCTTTGGGATTAAAGCAAATGAGATAGGAACGATATAGTGAGAGGGAGTGAGGATGGAAAAATCAATAGAAATAGAGTTGGAGACTCCTTTGTTTGTCGGAGTTTACTGTTTAAGCTCATGTGGGTCTCAATCCGTGCTCGTTTGAGTTTTTCGGCGACGTCGAGGTTCAGAGTCCCGTTTTGAAGAGTCTTTATTTCCGTTTTGAGGTCCGCCTGGCATCTGTGGTTAAAGTTTCAGTTTGTGTCGCTTGCTATATCCATTTATGTGTCCGAAAGTCATGAAGTTGGAAACTCTTATTAATTGGCAACAATAGGTTCAATTCTTTCCTATCTCTTTTAAATTCATATACATGGTTTTGATATTTTATGATGTGATTGCTTTGCTTGTTTCATTGTCTGTTAAAGTTTTCTTAAGTTGGTTGACTGATATGGAATATCTCGTTGATGCAGTATATGCAACTCAAGTTTATGATTTACTTCACTAGCTGTTTCCTATAAGTATTATTGTGGCCTCAAAAATTTACTGATTGAAATCTTAGCATAAAATCATGACTTCAAGATTGGTTACTAACGAGAATAAAATATTAAGTGACTTTTCCATATTTTGGGTAAGGAATGTTAAATTTACTGTTAATATTTGGCTTTTCCCTTTTTTTTCAGTCGTATATTTTGATCATAATTGTACATTTTCATTGCACTCGTAGCAAATAAAATAGTTAGGTGGTATGAGTTATAAACAACATGGATCGATGCAAAATGTAACAATGTTTGCCTATACAATAAAAGATAGTTCTTACCTTCTAGCAGATTTGATAGTGAATTGGGTTTTGGGGTGGTTGGTTTAAAATTGGGTTTGGGACTTTGTTAAATAATGAAAAGGAATTCGAGCTTAAGAAAGTTTATGTTAATTTTGTGTTGTTTCTCTTTTAATTAATTGGGTCGTTAGGAGCATACTTAGAAAATAATCACTTATGAACATTCGTAGTTTGCTTACGTTTAATCTACTATCGTAATTGTGTATACGTTTGCGTAACATGACCATGATCCTAAATTAATTTGGAGTACGCATTTGCGCAACTTCGACCATTCTTTTTCTTAATAATAATACGGGTTTTGGGCCTTCCAAGCTAGGTAGCATATTTGAATTAGGAGGTTTTCCTCTTGTTCTAGTGTGGACATGAGTTTGAAGCTCGACTTCCGCGAAAGGTTTTCTAATAATAGTAATTAATGATGCTAATTAATTAAGGCCCTTTTAGAGAAAATCTTTAATAGAAAATCATAGTTCTTTTATGTTCGCCTTTAAAAAATAAAAATGAGGTGCGCCGCGCCAAATAAAATTCATAAATTGCGTGGCCCTCTTTAAATACTTATATTAAAATACTTAGAATTTGGGATGTGTCATCTAGCGAATTTTCATGGCCTTCCGCAAAGTTAATAACACGTTATTCGCTTTAGGCGCGTTTTTTAATAATTTTACCTTCCTAAAATTCGGGTGTGCATTTCATGTGACCCAAATCCAAATCCCAAAATGTTGAATAAAATATGTCGAGGATCCGGGTGCATTTCATGTGACATGATCCAAAAACATGTTTTAAACGACGTTCAATTTCTTAAAAATTTAATTAAAAGCGTTGAGTAATTTTAAAAATTGCACAATAGGATAACATGTATTAAAATTAGATTTTAGCCAAATATAGCAGTTGAGCGACCGTGCTAGAACCACGGAACTCGGGAGTGCCTAACCCCTTCTTTCGTGTTAACAGAATTCCTTACTCGGATTTCTGGTTCGCGACTTTAATACAAAGTCAAACCCCTTCCTCGATTCGGGATTCAAATCGGTGACTTGGGACACCATAAATCTCCCAAGTGGCAACTCTGAATCTTAA
>MU686479.1:0-10771 GCA_026770625.1 Nicotiana glauca
GATGAAGTGTTTGTCACCATGGCTTGCATGATTGTCGTGGATGACGGAGAGTAGCATGGATTTTCACACAGATTGGTCCTTGAATGGCTCACGCTATGTGGTGTAAGTGGGGAGGATCCATCACTTAAAGCATCATCATCTTCCTTCACATCAAAGTGCTTGGATCCAGAGAGGTCAAGCAGAGCAAGAGTTTTCTTGATCTTTTCAGCAACATTGCTTCCTCCTTCAGATGCATTTGTGGAAGATCTAGCTCCTTTTGAGCATGAAGATCCGAAAATAGGGGTTGATGCGGACGGCACTTGGTGTGCTTGTTGTCCTAAAGAACTTGCTTTGGTCCTCGTGACTGGTCCGAAGCTTCCAAAGATAACATCGAGGATGCTTTCCACATCAGCGTAGAACCTGGAGTTAGCAGCCATGGTGGAAGTTGAACCAGAGTTGATTTTCTTTGAAGCCATTTTAATGTTCTTGGACTTTGGTGATTGAAAAGTTGAGATTAGAGGTAGAGATTGTCCCACTGGGCGTGCCAGAATTTGTAGAGAATAAATTGCGTTGAGAAAATAAAACAAGACCGAAAAATATTGCAACAATCGTAGTATTTTATTTTGAATATTTGAGTGTTACAATCTCTATGAATCCTCTGATTTTTCCTTCCAATAGTAAATAAATTCAAGGGCCTTCGAGCTTGATCTTGAATCTATATTTGTTTTCACGAACGATGATCTTGTTCTTGAGCTTGAGCTTGATTGCTTGAACTTGATCTTGATTCGTTCTTCGTTCTTGAGCTTGAACTTTATTTCTTGAACTTGAACTTGAACTTGATTGCTTGAAGCTTGAAACTTGTAGAGAAATTTATGGTGTTTGATCCACGAGCTCTCTCTTGCTTCTTGTTATAACTTCTAGTCTCTTTTCTGAGTTATGAAGACCACTATTTATAGTTGTGGAAGGGAGGAGTTGCGATAATAACAAACTCTTTCCGGCCAATCAAATTGAAGTGTGACATGGCCGCATTTGATTGCCAGAACATGTCACTTGCATACGTGGCGCGATTTCATTGGCATTTTAGTGTGACTAGGCATGCCTTATCATTTTGACATGTGGCATGGTCCTATTGGCTCTTCCGCTTGACTTGGCGCGCCACATCATTTGACACATGGCACCAAGTTGTGCCTCTAGGAAGATGACATCATGGGATTAATGAAGTGGGCTCATCACTTTAGTCCAATTAAATGGGCTAACCCAATGGATTAAGACTTATGTATTTATTCCATATATATTTGACTTATATAACTTATCCAATTATATTAACCCAATAAATTTTGTTTTGGGCTAAAATAACTTTAATTTAAAATATAATCCAAATTATTTTATGGATTTGAATCCAATAAATTTTGCATGCCTACAGGGTGTATTTTTCGTAACATAGGCATTTACTTGAGTGCCTATAGAGAGATGTAAGGTGGAATCGCATGGCTTTGAGTTGGCTGGATTATCAGGCAAATTTGCCACGTGTAAGTTGGGTGGGGTATGTGTAGGTATTTGATTAGATGAGTCATCAAGTTTGGCCGGTGAGTGTGTGTTTTGGAGTTGTGTGGAATTTGGATTAGGTGTAGGCTATAAAATTTTTAGGGGCCGTGTCATTTGGGCCTGATGAACTGCCCGTTTGGTCCATTGAGTTAGGATCTATTAGGATATTAAAATATATTTCATTAAAATATTTAGGATTAGCAGTAAAACTAGTCGGGTTTAGTTTGTTAATTAGTTACTTTTATTTGTGGCATGGTTAGCCCTGTGAGGGAGATTAAAGTTTGAAGACATACCCAGGGATCCTTAGCTGGCGTGGGTCTTTATGTTTGATAATGCATATTGTGGTAGGGGTTTTCCTTTTGTACGAGTCTTGGATGGAAATGTGACTGGTAATATTTGAATCGGAATTTGTATTAGGGTGTGGATGTTGTGCTTGGATGTTTGTGGGAGCTATGTGGGGTGGGGGAGTGTTAGGAGGTACTGTTGGGATGGTGGTCTCCATGGAAGACGGTGGAGGGGATTGGCAGAAGAGTTTTGTGAGGCCAATACGACCACATAACGTGCAGAGCATATTGAGATCCTCGTAGAGTATTTGTTGTCTATGTGCACCAATATACACATGTGTTTTGAGATGCATTTCTAGAGGAACTTCTATGCATATTCTTGCATAACGGCCTCTTGTAGTTGTCAGCGTGCATGTATCAACTTTGAGTAAGGATCCAATTTTTTCACCTACTCGTTGGAGTATTTTAAAGTCATAGAACTCCATGGGTAGTTCTGATAATCTTAACCAGATTGTTATAGTATGTGAGTTGGGTGTTGGAGGCTATAAATTTGGGTTCTCATTTGCGCACAGATAGAAAATGATTGAGAATGAACCAAGGCCCATTGTGAAGGGAATTGAACATATTTTCTTCTTTTTGAAACTTAATTAAGTAGAAATCGCACCCTAAATCTATTAATGGTAAATCTTCTGTGGGCTTCCATAGTGCCTGTAATTTAGTTCGGAGAGTTTGATGTCCAACCTTCCTGCCAAACACTTTGACAATGACAGATAATTTTCATGGCGAGTAAAGGCGGAATTTGTCTGCTGATGTGATTGGTATGAAGGTGTCTTGATCGAGATTATTGTTTGATTCATCTAATAAATCAATATGTGAGTGTTTTTGGTAGAATGTATTTGGATATGAGGTGAATTGGTTATTTAGTAGTAGGGTCTGTGCAAAGGAGAGGGGAGGGGAAGTAGCAATGGCAGTGCTAGGATTTGGATGTAGAGATGTAGGTAGATCAAAGTGCATGGAACTAATGTCTAGCGGTTCCATGGTGGTACGGTGGTGGCGTTGTTCATTTCTTTTATTTCTGTAGAGAGTCTCTTCTTCCACTCTGTTTTGCTAGTTTTTGAAACTCAACTAGGCTATTACTATTGTTATCTCTAAAAAGGAAATGATTTACTTTAGAAACTATGTTATGGAATTAGTCAAAGAAGAAAAGCATTTTTTTTATTTGTAGATTGATGATTCATTTTCTAACTTATTAAAATTATTAAAATGAGTTGGTTAAATGAAATAACTTTGCGATTATTATGATTACTAATTTAAAAGACGAGACTAGTGTAGGAAAATTATTAACTTACATTGTTTAAAACTAATAAAATGTGGACTTGTGTTGATATTAAAATAAGGTAGCCCGCTACTGGGCTGATGGAGTCAAGGGGCTCATGTCCAAGAAAAAATCCAAAAGGCCCATTCTCTTGGGCTTCGAATCTGCAGATGTGGCCTTTTGGAGCCACATTATAGATCTACCCCTATTTTTGCCATCTTGCAATACATAGCCAACTATTTATAAAAAAGGAATTTTTTGGAGAATAATAATCTATTTACAACTTAACTACTTTACTAAAATAAATCTTTCAAGAAATAAGCAAGATTATTGGGACTCTAATCAATTAGAGAAAAAAGGTTTAGCTTGGCAACAACAGAGGAACAAGCATAGCTACATGGGTTCAAAATTTAATACATACTTCATACAAGCAACTGGGGGCCAAACGAAATTATATCTAAAACTTTAGCATAATAAAAGATGCTAGACGCAATTTAATTAACTAGCATATAGTCATAACATTATCCAACATTCAGGAGCATGTAAAAATAAATTACAATAGACGGATGAAGCTACTAATATTGAAAATGAGTTGGTTAAATGAAACAATATTGCGGTTATTATGATTACTAATTTAAAAGACACTAGTGCGGGAAAATTATTAACTTACATTGTTTAAAACTACTAAAATGTGGACTTCTGGTGATATTAAAATGAGGCAGCCCACTACTGGGCTGATGAAGTCAACGGGCTCATGTCCAAGATAAAATACAAAAGGCCCATGCTTTTGGACTTCAAATATGTAGATGTGGCCTTTTAGAGCCCATTACAGATCTGCCTTTATTTTTGCCATCTTGCAATACATAGCCAATTATTTGCAAAAAAGTAAGTTTGTGGAGAGTAACTTTCTATTTACAACTTAACTACTTTATTAAAATAAACCTTTTCAAGAAATAAGCGAGATTATTGGGACTCTAATCAATGAGAGAGAAAGAAAAAAAGGTTTAGCTTGGCAACAACATAGGAACAAGCATAGCATACATACTTCATACAAGCAACTGAGGGCCAAACGGAACAAGATACTTGACACAAGTTAATTAACTAGCATATAGTCATAACATTATCCAACATTCAGGAGCATGTAAAAATGAATTGCAATAAACGAATAAAGCTAGTAATATTTTCCAGTGTTATTATCTTTCCTTCCTACTCAATTTTAAGAATTCACATGGACTGATAGTTACCTGGACAGCAGAAAATACAGAAAGGTTAGCTCTTTCCAAAATCAAGAAATGGACAACAAAAATAGTTTAGCGGGCAACAACATAGCAAAAGCAGCGACGATCAGCAGATTTCATATTTTAAACTCAAGAAGATGAACTAAAAACACCCAGCAAAGAAGTTGTAACCAACAACTATGTAACTCCAGAAAAAGCTTTCAAGACCCCGCTATTTTTCTTAAAAATTTTGCACTTAAAAATCAATTCATAAAAGCTCACAAATTTCAGCTTACTAAAGTATTCAGCTGTTGATTTTTGTTCAAAGATATGTGTGTTCAAAATTTAGCTTGTTCACAGATTATTGGGACTCTAATCAATGAGAGAGAAAAAAAAGGTCTAGCTTGGCAACAACATAGGAACAAGCATAGCTACATGGGTTCAAAATTTAATACATACTTCATACAAGCAACTGAGGGTCAAACGAAATTATATCTAAAACTTTAGCATGAGAAGGGATGCTTGACACAATTTAATAACTAGCATATTTTCATAAAATTATCCAACATTTAGGAGCATGTAAAATGAATTACAATAGATGAATGAAGCTACTAATATTTTCCAACGTTGTTATCTTTCATTCCAACTCAATTTTAGGAGTTTACATGGATCAAAATTTACCTGGACAATAGAAAATACAGCAAGGTTAGCTCTTTCTAAAATCAAGAAAAAGACAACAAAATAGTTAAGCAGGCAGCAACACAGCAAAAGCAATGATAACCAGCAGATTTCATATTTTAAATCCAAGAAGATGAACAAAAAATAACCAGCAAAGAAGTTGTACCCAACAACTATGTAACTCCAGAAGAAGCTTTCAAGACCCCTCTATTTTTCTTAAAAATTTTGCGCTTAAGAATCAACTAACTAAAACTCACAAATTTTAGCTTACTAAAGTATTCAACTGTGAATTTTTATTCAAAGATATGTGTGTTCAAAATTTAGCTTATTCACAGATTATTGAGACTCTAATCAATGAGAGAAAAAAAGGTTTAGCTTGGCAACAACATAAGAACAAGCATAGCTACATGGGTTGAAAATTTTAATACATATTTCATACAAGCAACTGAGGGCCAAACAGAATTATATCTAAAACTTTAGCATAAGAAAAGATTTTGATACAATTTAATTAACTAGCATATAGTCATAACATTATCCAATATTCAGGGTCATGTAAAAATGAATTACAATAGATGAATGAAGCTACTAATATTTTCCAGCATTGTTATCTTTCATTCTAACTCAATTTTAGGAGTTTACATGGACCGAAAGTTACCTAGACAACAGAAAATACAGCAAGGTCAGCTCATTTCAAAATCAAGAAACGGACAACAAAATAATTAAGAGGGCAGTAACACAAAAAAAATAGCGACAACCAGCAGATTTCAGATTTTAAACCCAAGAAGATGAACCAAAAACACCCAGCAAAAAAGTTGCAACCAATAACTATGTAACTCCAAAAGAAGCTTTCAAGATCCCTATATTTTTCTTAAAAATTTAGCACTTAAGAATCAACTCACAAAAGCTCACAAATTTTAGCTTACTAAAGTATTCAGCTGCTGATTTTTGTTCAAAGAAATATGTGTTCAAGCAACTCTAAGGAAGTTATCTTAGTGTATCCTTAAAATATGAAAAGAGCACCCCTTAAGTGCAAACAAAGTCACTTTTGGACAACTTTTGATTCACCAAAAGTCTGGTCAAAGGACTCACTTTTGTGTGCTAAAAGTCTGCCAAAAAAGGAAAAGGGCAGTCCTTTAACAATGGTGGCGGAAGCATGGGGTAAAAGAAAGTATTTCAGCCACTCTAGCACAAAAAGTAAGTTGCTAATGTACCCTTAATACATGATTACTCATCTACTCTTCAGCTTTTAACAAAATCAGTACCAACCATGTGATTCAAACCAAACTAAGATAGAAAGAACACATAACTAGACTCAACAACTAACTAATACTCAACTAAGAGAAATTCATAACCTAGTGACTAAAATCATCAAAATATGCATTGATCAGTGAAGATATTAATGAAACTCACGACCTTAAACAAAAACAAAATCAGAAACACTACACATGAAATCGAGACTCAAACGACTAACGCAAAGAAAAAACACATCAATGGTGAGGTAAACTACAATAATCAATTAAGTTAAAACAAAAAATAAAAATCAGAAACTAGATTGAGAGTAATCAAAATGAACGCTAACAATATTTACACTACAAAGACACTACGATAAAACGCTAAGGAAATAGAAAATTAAAAACATGGAGAAAAGCATTATGGTTCGAGGTTTACCGAATTTGAGTGTTCGAACAGTGGTGGTGCAGCGACTATTAGGCAGTGAAACAATAGCGGGACAGTGGTACGGCTCGATCAAGCTTCTATTGTTGATTTTTATCGAAACCATGACGCCGGAGAATTGGAGGCTAGTTTCGATAAAAATCGACAACAAAACCTCACTTGAGGCTAGTGTGAACAGAAACATTGGAGCTCACGGAGTGATAGTGAGGCAGCGGGTCGGCGGAGAGGTGCCAGTGGAGGTGGCTGGCCGGAGTGGTGATGTTTTTTTGGGGTGAGATTGTAGGGGAAGTGTAGATCTCTTTGATATGTACAAGTTTATGTAGGTTTTAGGGGGGTAAGTCATTGAAACTTAGATAAAATTTTAATGGAAAAGAGGCTAGGGTTTCGGATTTTATGAGGTTCGCCGGGATTTGGTTCATGAATTTGGAAAGAGAGGAGTGAGATGGTGAGATTTTGGGGTGGATTGGAGTACGTCCGCCGGCGGTGACGATTTCCGTCCGGCAGAGCTGGGTGGCGGCACAGAGAGACGAGAGGGAGTGAAGGGAGAGGAAGAAAAAAAGAATTATGGGGAAAAATGGGGCGAAATTTCGGCTAACCTAGGCTTTAAATAATACCTAGGGTGCGAATGATGGGAGTCATTTGATCAAAGAGAGATTGGATGGCTAAGATGTAATCTCTGAATCACTCACCAAAACAACGCCGTTTTGGGGGCGTCTGGTTGAGACGTGAGAGTTGGGCAGGTCATGTGTTTGAGCTGGCAATTTGGGCCAAATTTGGCCCAAATTTAAAAAAACAAAACAAATTGACTCAATTTTCTTAATTCTATTATCACACTAGACTAACAAATATAAAATCAAATATAAGCAATGTGATTAAAAAAAAAATAGGCATTTACAGTTGTATTCATAGAGAAGAGGCTAAACTTGAAGAGAGAGATCTTGATTTTTGAATTTGTATACTATACGGTGGTCTTGTGAGAGAAAGAACAGAAAGTAGGAGAGAGAGAAATATAACCATATTTAATGGCTAAAAAGTTGGAAGTGACCATAAATACATATTTTGCTATAAAACCTAAAAGGTAGCTATAGAAAATAATATTTTAAAAAGATATTTATTTATAATAAATAAATAAGGTGTAAAGCTTTGCTATAGGATATAAAATTTCTTTTTATTATACAAAACAAAAGTAAGGGTTAATTACACAAAAGGCCACTCAACGTACGATATTACTGCAAAATAATAATCAAACTAATAATTCCAGGGATTTTTTCGTACCTATACACTATTTGAAACTTTATAACCCTTAATGTTCATGTTTAGTTAATTACCCGGCATAACCAAGTTTTGTTTACAAAATATATACAATTCACCCTAAAAGGCTCTCAAATCTATTATTTGCGCCTTAAAAACTCCGATGATTCATTCATTCCATTTAGTGGCTTGAGGCTTCAATGATGCTTGATATAATCTTTAATTTCCCCTCTGAGGTTTCTCATTCTTCTTTATTAGTTGAAAAACCTCAAAAAAGAAGGGGAAAAAGAAAGCTCCTGCAGTTTCTTGGTTTCGTTGATTCTCTAGCAAGGAAATTTTTGACGAAACTTCTCATACTCTAGGACTAGGAAGGACGAAACATAAAATTTCTGCAGTATATAGTTTCAGAATAAAGATAAAGAACAAGCCATCGGACCTATAGATTCAGAATGATGAATGATACAAGAGCTTCTGTTGAACTTTTAGGATTTCTTGTGAGTTGTTATACTAGATCCATTTACGTTTAGCGAACATCGTTGAGTGGATGTTAGGATAAAGAGCTTCTCTTACAACAACAACAACAACAACAGCAACCCAGTATAATCCCATTTGGTGGGGTCTGGGGAGGGTAGTGTGTACGCAGACCTTACCCATATCCTGAGGTAAAGAGGCTGTTTCCAAAGAGCTCATCTTACTTGGTCAGTTAATTAACATAGTTTATTTTGGTCCCTATGATCCTGCAGTTTGACCATCTTTGGTCAGTTAGAGGGTGTTTGGCTAAGCTTATAAGCTGGTCAAACTGGCTTATAAGCACTTTTTGGCTTATCTACGCATTTGGTAAAATTAAAAATGCTTATAAGTTAGTGCTTATAAGCCAAAAATAAGCCAAAAGTCATAAGTTGGTCTCCCCCAACTTATCAAATTTCAGCTTATAAGCACTGTAGGTTTGACCAAAATATTTACTATTCTATCCCTAAAATACTTCTTTTTAAGCAAAACTCTTTGTATACCCAATTTTTTAGCTGCTTATTATTAATTTCAGCACTTTTATCCAAACACGTAACTGCTTATTTTTTAAATCAGCTTCATCAGTTAAAAGTGCTTTTCAGCACATATGCTTATCAGCTACTCTAAATTAGCTAAGTCAAATGGGCTCTTAATTAACATAGTTACCCCCTTTTCTTTTTAAGGGAAATAGACAAATGAAGACAATATTTCCCACTTCTTCCATAAAATCGAGACAGTGAAAGTTGACATTCAAGAGATTATTGATCTCCAAAATCTGAACGAAGAGACAAAAACCACTCATGGTCCCAAAATTCTTCGTCGCCTTAGAGATAGAATTAATTACCTGAGAGCTATAAATGGCCTTAACATATTATGATTTATGAATTCTTTTATATGCACACAATTTCTTCATCAGAATTTTTCCGTACACTATCCAGTTAAATACAATTACAATAATTTGACTAACAGCTCAATTTTTATTTGGCACATTCATGCTACCGCTGTTAGTCAATAATTGCATGGATGGGCCAAATGTTAACGGCAGTGGCAAGAAATGAGCATTTTTTTAACGGATGGCATGGATAAACCATTTCTGAAATTTGAGTGGCATTTTTAGCTTTTTTCGTTAAATAAATAAAAGAAAAATATAAAAACAACAGAATATAATTTTTTTACAATTTTACTATAGTTTCGTAAATATAATGTATATCATGTCGTCGTAAATATAATATATATCATGTCGTCTTCGTCTTCGAGTTTCAATCTGAAATTCAGCTAAAACCAAGTCTAATCTTCACCAAAACCCCTCAAAATTGAGATATAAACTCCAAACCATATTATCAGTTGTTTGCAACAACAACCAACCCAAACAAATAATGATTTTTGAATACCCAATTTCGAATTCAAAGCTTCAAAGCTTTTTAATGGCTGTCAATGGTGGAATTGCTGCTCTCTTTTCCTTTGCTTTACATTACTAAAATTAGGGATTGAGAGATAGAGAGAGATGCAGAGAGAATTCTCAATTCTTTGCAACAACATTTAATTTCAAACAAATAATATTTTTTGAAAACCCAAATTCAAATTCAAAGTTTCAAAGATTTTTAATAGTTGTCAATGGTGAAATCGTGGGTTGGTGCAATATACGTGGGGGAGGGGCATGAGATGTGGAGAGAAAAACGTGGAGGAGTAGAAGAGATGTTAGAGTAATTTTAGGACACTAATTATTATCATTAGTTTCCTTAAAATGTACATAAATGATAATTGAGTATATAAAATATAATTATATTAAAACTTGAGTAGGGAGGGTAGTATAGTTTCATATAGTGTATAGGAATGTAAAAATCTCAAACTATAACTGATTTTTAAACATAAAAATTGCACGGGGCACCGTATTTGGTCGCCATCATTTATCATATACCCATTTTTTTAAAAACTTTGAACTTGTACCCACTTTTTAAATAACTTCAACCTCTTTCTCCTTCTCCTTCATTTTCTTCTTCTTCTTCTTTTGTCACGACCCCAATCTCGCTCGTGATAGAGCCCAACACAACTTCTAGGCAAGCCCGACCATTTACACTCTCAACCCGAGCATGAAGCTCAAAACCAATTATTTGAATATCATTAACAGCACTAAAGCTTAAAGTATAAATTGCTAGATAGAAATAAGCTGAATATCACGATAATACGGAATAAACTCCCAAAGACCTGGGGGTCATGAGTCTAGAGCCTCTAACAATACAGTGTAATAAGACTCCAATAATACATAGTTTCAAAAGCGGCGGAAAGATAATAAAAGGGATAGGGGAGGAGTCGGGTCCTGC
>MU686482.1:0-10916 GCA_026770625.1 Nicotiana glauca
TTATTTTTATGTCCCTTAATTGTGACTGTTGTTTGGGAAGTCAGACTGTTAAATGACATTGAAGATCGGGTTGCGTGCCACAACAATGATATTGAGGATCGGGTTCCATGCCGCAATAATGATATATGAGGGTCGGGTTGCGCGCCGCAACAATGATACATGAACAATGATATGGGTCGGGTTGCACGCCTCAACAGTGATATTTGTGGAGTGGGTTGCACGCCGCAACAGTGATATTTGTGGAGCGGGTTGCACGCCGCAATAGTTATTGATACCATGTGTTTGTATTGAGTATTGATTCCTTGTTCATTGTGAATCTAGCTGCTTTAGCTCGTTACTCGGGATTACTGTTAATATTGTATCTCCCCATAGCATATTTTCCCCTCCCATGTTGTGAATTGCCTTGTATTCGATTTCTGCTGTATATTTATAACTGCACAGGTTTATGTGGTGTCCAGTCTAGCCTCGTCACTACTTCGTCGGGGTTAGGCTAGACACTTACCAACACATGGGGTCGGTTGTGCTGATGCTACACTTCTGTGCATTTTTGCACATATCCAGGTTTTGAGGAGCAGTAGCAGCATTAGTGCGGGAGCAGGCTTTCATTTTTACGAGAATGAGGTAGCCTTGCAGGCATCCCAGACCCGACGTCTCTTCTTTATGTTCTCTTTTAGAGTGTTGCCTCATTGTTTTCGAGACGGACAGCTTATATAATTCTTTTAGACCATTGTATTTAGTATATTCTTAGTAGTTCATGAGTACTATGACACCAAATCTTGGGTAGAGATTATTAATGACTGTTCCGCGTTATGATTCGAAATTTTAAATCAGAATTCCGCTGTTATTCTTGTTACATTTCATGTTCTATATTGATGCTGTAAACTGGTAAATTAATTGTCTATTAATGAAAAGGGTAAATAAGTTGGCTTGCCTAGCTACCACGAGTAGGCGCCGTCACGATCTCGATGGTGGAAAATCCGGGTCGTGACAGCAGGTCTCACAGTTATGCGAACATACTCCCAAATGCGAGCCTCATATTTGAGATGTCAGGCTCGCATTTGTGATAATGGGCATGGATGGGAGACTTCGCAATTGAAAACTCAATGTCACTTTTGCGAGCTAGGAGGGGTCGCATTTGCAATGGCTGTGTTGCAATTGCGACACTGAGCAATGACAAGGCAACTTAAAAATGCGAAGCTTGGTCCGTATTTGCGATGAAGGCTCTTCGGAAATGCAAAAGAAAAGCTACATTTGTGACATCAAAGGCACCGGGACACTGATTGCTTTTGCGATAACTGGTATGATTTTTTGAACAACACAGTTGCGACATCTGCAACTAGGTAAAATATTGAAAATTCGGGACTTAGCACATTTTACACCATTTTTGAACACTAGATTCCATAGAGGCAATTTTGGAAAGCAATTTCTTGCCAAATTCATAGGTAATTAACTTTAACTTATTTTCAATCAATTTCAATTACTTTTTCATGAATTTTATCATCAAATTTGTAATTTAAAAGTAGAAATTGGGGGGGGGGAAGGTTTGGGTAGAATTTTGAGACTTTATAAAATTGAGATTTAGACTCAAATTGAGATCATATTTCGAAACAAATTACATATCCGGGCTCGAAAGTAAGTGGGTAATTAACTGTCACGACCCCAGTTCACCCTCTATGAACATGTCGTGACGGCACCTAGTCCCTATACTAGGTAAGCCTAACAATGCGGAAGATAAACCAAAATTTGCGAAAGAAAATAAATAAAACTGAACTGGTAAAATAAACAGGGTCTAAGGTGCCGCTCGGCACATACCACAACAATTCTCAAAGCTAACAAACTCCCCAAAACCTGGGAAACCACAAATCACAAGCTAAGGGATACATAAGAGGCTCTGACTCAAGAATATATATACAAAGGAGAAAGTACTGGAACAACTATACTTATTACAGAAAAGCTGGAAAGGGACTCCTCGGTCTGCGGACGTAGCAGATATACCTTGAAGTCTCTACCAATACGCCTCCTTCCAAGGCTGACATAACAGAACGGGAGTACCTGTATCTGCACAAATAAATGTGCAGAAGAGTAGTATGAGCACACCACGGCGGTGCCCAGTAAGTATCAATACTAACCTCGGTAAAGTAGTGACGAGGAACAGTGAAGGCATCTACCGGTCGATAAACAGTAAAATCATAGGAATAATGGTAACGACATATGAATATGTAAAGAATGCATGAACGACAAAAATGCTACAATTCACAATAAGGGATAAAGACAACAATTAACAACAAGAATATAATAAACGACGATATAAAACGACGGCAGAATCACAACCCAAATCCTAAGGTCATGACACAGCAAGGAAAAGAAACAAGTCAATAACTCATATCATAAAATTATGTTCACAGAAGATCTTATCCTACTCTTTCCAAAATTTTACCAAGTCTCGGACAAACCACAACTCGCGAAGACCCAATATCTGAAATCTAACAATTGGCATCCTGTGCCCCATCAATCTCATGGTCATACCGACAACTAACTGCTAACTAGGGACACTCTCAAAAAAACCTTGGATAAACGAGGGCGTACCTCCACCCTTAGAAAAAATCAGGAGGGATTCCCCTCTAATAGGAGTGTTCCGCTACGTCTATGCTTGGGCAAATGTTTCTAACAAAATTCTACCAACTAGCAAACATGAAAAAGGAGGACGGACCGCACATACGATGTTTCCTCACGACTCCCAAGCGGTAATGTTCATACAGGTAAACAACCCACAATCACAATATAAAATAAATAGGAATACCTCCACAGGCCATCACAACTCTATACAATCAATCCCTGACATAGCCCACCTTATTTCGCTACGTGTGCAATAAATAATATAATAGACACTGCCTTATTTCGCCACACGTGCATAACAATGTCCCACCTTATTCCGCCACATGCGCAACCCACATATAAGCATATAATATATCCCTTCTTATTATGCCACATGTGCAAAACATCAATAACAACAATAGCACGACAAAGACCTTGTGCAACCTTTCAACAACAACCGCACGGCAGAAACCTCGTGCATCACAATATCAACAACCGCACGACAGAAACCTCGTGCATCATAATATCAACAACCGTACGGCAGAGACCTCGTGCATCACAATCTCAAGTACAACACAACAAATGACAATATATATATATATAGGAACAAAGCAAGAGAATCAACTCAAGGAATTCCGTTCACCAAAAGACGATATAACTAACTCATAAGGAATAGCTGTAACAGAGAAATACTAAGCGCAATAAGAACAACTCAACAAGGGAGAAATAATATAAAACAACAATTTCATAATACTCGGTACAACAACAAGGAAGTTAACATGAATCAAATAATTATAATTAAGAAAATGTCTAACTCCTTCCCAATTAAGACCAATTATTTATACGAGAGATAGAAATGAGGCTTTCCAAATAAAGACAAGCAGTTAGGAAAGATAGTATGACTATAGAGGGGTAAATGTCCACAGTTAAACAAGTAAAAATCAATTAGGCAACAAGAATAACCAAAAAGGGCAATAAATTCCAAGTAAGTCATGTAGAGGTGAAACTAATAACATGGAACTTCATCGTATCAAGAACAACTTCATATTCGGTGATTATAAGGATCCAAGAGCCAAAAAGGGGCAATTTTCCACAAATAAATCCGAGCACGCACTCGTCACCTCGCGTACAAGGAATAAAATTAGCAAGGAAGACTCAATTCCTAAGGGGAAGTCCCCCACACAAGGTTAGGCAAGATACTTACCTCAAACCGACTAAAATCAACTAGCAACCACGTTCTTGTCATGAGTATCTGACTCCAAATGGCTCAAATCTATTCAATTCAATTACACATCGTGAATATTATTGCAAACAACTGATTCCACTATAAAAATTAAAGCTAGGGCGCGAAAATAGGTAAAATGACCAAAACGCCCCTCCATCCCATGTCTTGGAATCGAATAAGTTTCACATTTTCAGAACCCTCGTAATCTCACGAGTCTAACCATATAAAAATCTCCCAAATCGGAGGTCAAATGCCCCCTTAAAACCCAATAGTTAAGTCTAATAAGTTTAATCCAATTTTCCACAATTTTGACCTTGAATTCGAATTCTAATAGTGGATTTAAATATATAGTAATGGAATACAACTAGATAGGGTCAAGAAAACATTACCCAATGATCTTCTCTTCAAATTCCACCCAAAATCGCCTTCTCTTGAGCTCCCAATTGGTTTTTCTAACTTTTGGATTAACCTTCGGATTATTCTATTTCATACCAGTGATTTCCGCTTTTGTGGTCCAGGGACCGCTTCTGCGGTCCCGCTTTTGCGAAAAACCAACTGCTTCTGCGGTCCACCCATTGCAGAAGCGAGTTTTCTTCTGCGGAACTTACACCGCTTCTGCAGTTCCCAAGTCAACGTCCATTTTCCGCTTCTGCGGCTGCCAAGCCGCTTCTGCGGTTCCCAAGCCGCAGAAGTGAAAACACTAGAAGGCCTGCTGCAAATTTCCTTCTAACTTCAAAATTTACCCGTTGAGCATCCGAAACACACCCGAGGCCCCTGGGACCTCAACCAATCATACATACAAGTCATATAACCTAACATGGACTCGCTCGAAGTCCCAAATCGCATAACACAACATCGAAACGACGAATCAAACCAAAAATCAAGCTTATGTACTTCCAAGTCTTCAAATAACGAATCTCATGCCGAAACCTATCAATTCAACTCGGAATGACGCCAAATTTAGCAGACAAGTCCAAAATGACATAACAGAGCCGTTCCAACTCTCGGAATCGCATTCCAACCCCGATATCCCATAAGTCAATTGTGGGTCAAACTTCTTTATTTTCTGACTTCAACTTTCGCCGAAATGCCTCAATTTACTCTACGGACCTCCAAATCTGAATCTGGGTGCGCACCTAAGTTCAAAATCACCATACGAAGCTGTTGAGATCATCCACGGCCCATTCCGGGGCCCAAAAGTCCAATTCCGGTCAACTTTTCACCGTTCTAACTTCCAAAACAAGGTTTCTTCTCTAAATTTGACTCTAAACCATCCGAAAGCCGAATTCCACTATGCACGCAAGTCGATACTCATATTCCGAAGCTATTCCAGACCTTATGCCACTGAACGGGGCTTAATTTCTCAAAATGACTGGTCGGGTCGTTACATCCTCCCCCTCTTAAAACCAATGCTCGTCCTCGAACGTGCTAAGATTCGCCTCGAAGTCCTCAAGTCACTGATTGTACACTTCCAACATACCCTTGCGTGTGATCCCACGCCACCCCAATCCACTTAAGCCTGACGACACCATCCCAACTGAAATTTACCCTTCATAGCAATACCAGCAGGCCTTCAAGCCAAAATTCTCACCTTCCATCCGTTTCCAAAAGACCTGATCCTAAATCCATGTTCGATAACAGTCTCAACCAACTATTTGAATACAAGCCAACACACACAGGGTACAACCACACAACATGACACATCACACATAGGCCCACAATAACATTTCTGATAGCAATACTTGCCTGAGATCAAATCCGTACCGGCCATAAGCCTCATATTCAACAGGAACTCTTCTCAAACCTCCACAATACTGGCGATGATATAATAACAACGAAAGCCACATAACAAAACACCCGAATAATCAAATCTCAGCCAACACCCACGGGTACACACCCCACAAGCTAAAACTCAAGAAGCATAGAACGAAAATGACTGAATATGAGAAAGAAAACACATAAGGGAACTAACAAGCAAATCAAACTAGCATAAATTCTTCTAAAACACAAATCAACAAAAAGATCTATCAAGAAAGAATGAAAGCATATATAAGACTCACAAGGATCTTATACTGATATATCTCTCACCGCAGTACACAACCCGGTCTCAGCATATCAATCACCTGAAATCACAAGGGTCCCGCCCTCAATACTGAGTCATAAGTAGGGCACATATCAACCCATCTAGAGACTCTCAATAGATCAATTCCGTCTACAATTTACAACACAGACCAGCTCCCACACCGGTGGAGCATAGAAATTATAGCTCGTAACCAAGAATGCTCAGAAGTCACATCAAGCTTACCAAAACAGACAACAGGAAAATACTACTAGCCTCGTAACTCTCAACAATGGCTAGAATCAGACGATAGACACGGCTATCACTCATAAAACCTCCCAACAGGGTAATCACATAGACAGAGTGCAAATCATGAAGCGCTCCCAAAAATGGAGCAACAAACAAGGAAATCAGCCCCGATAAGTAGAACTGTGATGAACTACAGATAGTGCCCCTCAATAATAAACCGAATCCGTACCTGAATGTCATTCAACTGGCGTACTGGCCTCAAGCCTACCATATGGAACACATCAACGAGCCGGGCCTCCCCCTCTTGGGCGCCCTCTACCTGCCTGAATACCTTGCTGGGACACACCGGTCCGAAGTCTAGGACAATCTCTTACCATGTGGCTAGTATCTCCACACTCAAAACACCCTCTCTACTGATGAGGCGGTGGGAACTGAGTGGTGCGAGTGCTCCGAGACCCATGAACACCTGAGTCACCATGCTAAGTCTGAAGCGCGAACTGAATTGGCTGACCCGCAAAACCACTACCATGGCGCACCCTGCCTCCAAAATAAGGACCTGTATATCTCCTCGGTCTAAGAGGACCCCTCGCCTCCTCAAACTCTCTCTCCTGATTTCGTCTGCTCTCTCTCTCATGACCCTGCCTGCCCTCTCTCTCTCTAACATGCATGCCATCTATCCTCCTGGCAATGTTCACAACCTGCTGATATGGAATATCCATCTCCAACTCATGCGCCATGTTGGACCTGATGCTAGGAATAAGCCCCTCAATGAACCGGTGAACCTTCTCGCGAATAGTAGAAACCAAGGCTGAGGCGTGTCTAGACAAACTGGTGTAATGGATAACATACTCCGAGATGGTCATAGCACCCTGGCGCAAATGCTCAAACTCCGCGTGCCATGCATCCTTGAGGCTCTGAGGAACAAATTCTCTTAGAAACATATCTAAAAACTGAGTCCAAGTCAGTGAAGCTGCCTCGTCTGGACTGTCCAACTCATAGGTGCGCCACCAATCATAGGCGGCTCCTCGAAGCTAAAAAGTAGTGAAGGAAACCCCGCTTAATCCAGAGATACCTATAGTACGGAGAATACGGTAACACTCATCAAGAAACCCCAAGGCATCGTCTGATGCTAATCCACTGAACACCGGAGGACTATACTTCTTGAACCTCTCTAGTCTCATCTGCTCCTGCTCGGAAGCCACTGCCATGCCCTCGGGCTGAACTGGTGCCGCAGGCGGTGCAGGAATAATCTCTTGGACCTGCTAAACATGCGCTCGCTGCTCAGGAGTGCGAGCGGCAGGAGTCTGTGCTCCTTCCCCGGACTGGGATGTTGCTGCAGCAAGGGGAAACAATCCTGCCTGAGCCAAAGTGGTGTACATACTCATGAACTGTGCCAAAGTCTCCTGAATAGCTAGAGTAGTAGTAGCAGTGGGCGTGTCAGGTGCCTGCGGCTGGATCTGCTGGTGATGCCTCGATGGCAGCTCGCGCAGGCGCTCTCGCTGCACCACGTGCGCGTCCTCAAACTCTACCCCCGCCCTGACCTCCGACGACTGTAGCAGGGGGCGCGGGTGTCTGATCACCTCGAGTAGTACGTGTCCTCATCATCTGTGAGAGAGTAGAAGACAGAGGTTTAGGATTGTGGATGTCAAAAATCTCGCACGACAGGGAAATCAAGTGAAGTTCAATTTTCGTAATGGTTACATAGCCTCTCACAGATAAGTAAAGACGTCTCCATACCGATCCACGAGACTCTAATAAACCGGCTTGTAATCTGTGACTCCTATGAACCTAGAGCTCTGATACCAACTTGTCACGACCCCAGTTCACCCTCCATAAACATGTCCTGATAGCACCTAGTCCCTATGACTAGGTAAGCCTAACAATGCGGAAGATAAACCAAAATTTGCAAAAGAAAATAAATAAAACTGAAATGGTAAAATAAACAGGGTCTAAGGTGCCGCTCGGCACATACCACAACAATTCTCAAAGCTAACAAACTCCCCAAAACCCGGAAACTCACAAATCACAAGCTAAGGGATACATAAGAGGCTCTGACTCAAGAATATCTATACAAAGGAGAAAGTACTGGAAGAACTATACTTATTACAGAAAAGCTGGAAAGGGACTCCTCGGTCTGCGGACATAGCAGATATACCTTGAAGTCTCTACCAATACGCCTCCTTCCAAGGCTGACAGAACTGAACGGGAGTACCTGTATCTGCACAACAAAAATGTGCAGAAGAGTAGTATGAGCACACCACGGCGGTGCCTAGTAAGTATCAAGACTAACCTCGGTGGAGTAGTGATGAGGAACAGTCAAGGCACCTATCGGTCGATAAACAGTAAAATCATAGGAATAATGGTAACGACATATGAATATGTAAAGAATGCATGAACGACCAAAGATGCTACAATTCACAATAAGGGATAAAGACAACAATTAACAACAAGAATATAATAAACGACGATACAAAACGGCGGCAGAATCACAACCCAAATCCTAAGGTCACAACACAGCAAGGAAAAGAAACAAGTCAATAACTCATAGAAGATCTTATCCTACTCTTTCCATAATTTCATCAAGTCTCGGACAAACCATAACTCGCGAAGACCCAACATCTGAAATCTAACAATTGCCATCCTGTGCCCCATCAATCTCATGGTCATACCGACAACTAACTAGCTAACTAGGGCCACTCTCAGAAATATCATGGATAAACAAGGGCGTACCTCCACCCTTAGAAAAAATCAGGAGGGATTCACCTCTAATAGGAGTGTTCCGCTTCGTGTATGCTTGTGCAAATGTTTCTAACAAAATTCTACCAACTAGCAAACATGAAAAAGGAGGACGGATCGCACGTACGATGTTCCCTCACGACTCCCAAGCGGTAACGTTCATACAGGTAAACAACCCACAATCACAATATATAACAAATAGGAATACCTCCATAGGCCGTCACAACTCTATACAATCAATCCCTGACATAGCCCACCTTATTTCGCCATGTGTGCAATAAATAATATAATAGGCACCGCCTTATTTCGCCACACATGCATAACAATGTCCCACCTTATTCTGCCACATGCGCAACCCACATATAAGCATATAACATATCCCTCCTTATTACGTCGCATGTGCAAAACATCAATAACAACAATAGCACGGCAAAGACCTCATGTAACCTTTCAACAACAATCGCACGGTAGAAACCTTGTGCATCACAATATCAACAACCGCACGGCAGAAACCTCGCGCATCACAATATCAACAACCGCACGGCAGAGACCTCGTGCATCACAATCTCAAGTACAACACAACAAATGACAATATATATATATAGGAACAAAGCAAGAGAATCAACTCAAGGGATTTCGTTCACCAAAAGACGATATAACTAACTCATAAGGAATAGCTGTAACAGAGAAATACTAAGCGCAATAAGAATAACTCAACAAGGGAGAAATAATATGAAACAAATATTTTATAATACTCGGTTCAACAACAAGGAAGTTAGCATGAATAAAATAACTACAATTAAGAAAATATGAACTAAACATGGAATATCTAACTCCTTCCTAATTAAGACCAATTATTTACACGAGAGATAGAAATGAGGCTTTCCAAATAAAGACAAGCAGTTAGGAAAGATAGTATGACTATAGAGGGGTAAATGTCCAAAGTTAAACAAGTAAAAATTAATTAGGCAACAAGAATAACCAAAAAGGGCAATAAATTCCAAGTAAGTCATGTAGAGGTGAAACTAATAACATGGAACTCAATCGTATCAAGAACAACTTCATATTCGGTGATTATAAGGACCTAAGAGCCAAAAAGGGGCAATTTTCCACAAATAAATCCGAGCACGCACTCGTCACCTCGCGTACAAGGAATACAATTAGCAAGGAAGACTCAATTCCTAAGGGGAAGTCCCCCACACAAGGTTAGGCAAGATACTTACCTCAAACCGGCTAAAATCAACTAGCAACCACGTTCTTGCCACGAGTATCCGACTCCAAATGGATCAAATCTATTCAATTCAATTACACATCGTAAATAATATTGCAAACAACTTATTCCACTATAAAAATTAAAGCTAGAGCACAAAAATAGGTAAAATGACCAAAATGCCCCTCCATACCACGTCTCAGAATCAAATAATTTTCACATTTTCAGAACCCTCGTACTCTCACGAGTCTAAACATATAAAAATCTCCCAAATCGGAGGTCAAATGCCCCCTTAAAACCCAATAGTTAAGTCTAAGAAGTTTCATCCAATTTTCCACAATTTGACCTTGACTTCGAATTCTAATGGTGGATTTAACTATATATTAATGGAATACAACTAGATAGGTTCAAGAAAACATTACCCAATGATCTTCTCTTCAAATTCCACCCAAAATCGCCTTCTCCCGAGCTCCCAATTGGTTTTTCTAACTTTTGGATTAACCCTCGGATTATTCTATTTCATACCAGTGATTTCTGCTTTTGCGATCCAGGGACCACTTCTATGGTCCCGCTTTTGCGGAAAACCAACCGCTTCTGCGGTTCTCTTAATTAGCCGACCAACCGCTTCTGCGGTCCACCCATCGCAGAAACGAGTTCGCTTCTGCGGAACTTACACCGCTTCTGCGGTTCCCAAGCCAACGTCCACTTTCTGCTTCTGCGGCTGCCAAGCCACTTCTGCGGTTCCCAAGCCGCAGAAGCAAAAACACCAGAAGGCCTGCTGCAAATTTCCTTCTAACTTCAAAATTTACCCGTTGAGCATCCGAAACACACCCGAGGCCCCC
>MU686482.1:11118-22791 GCA_026770625.1 Nicotiana glauca
GGACCTCAACCAATCACACACACAAGTCATATAACCTAACACGGACTCACTCGAAGTCCCAAATCACATAACACAACATCGAAACGACGAATCAAACCAAAAATCAAGCTTATGTACTTCCAAGTCTTCAAATAACGAATCTCATGCCAAAACCTATCAATTCAACTCGGAATGACGCCAAATTTTGCAGACAAGTCCAAAATGACATAACGGAGCCGTTCCAACTCTCGGAATCACATTCCGCCCCGATATCCTAAAAGTCAACTATGGGTCAAACTTCTTCATTTTCCAACTTCAACTTTCACTGAAATGCCTCAATTTACTCTACGGACCTCCAAATATGAATCCGGACTCTCACCTAAGTCCAAAATCACCATACGAAGCTGTTGAGATCATCCACGGCCCATTCCGGGGTCGTTAACCTAAAAGTCCAATTCCTGTCAACTTTTCACCGTTCTAACTTCCAAAATAAGGTTTCTTCTCTAAACTTGACTCTAAGCCAACGGAAAGCCGAATTCCACCATGCACGCAAGTCGATACTCATATTCCGAAGCTGTTCCAGACCTTATGCCGCCGAACGGGGCTTAATTTCTCAAAACGACCGGTCGGGTCGTTACATTAACATTTGGTATTAATTTTGGATTACAACCACATGGGCCCGGGTTGACTTTTTGTTTACTTTTTCAATTACGTTAAAGATCGAACCTTTTTCATATGAGTGTAGTTTCTAAAACTTGTTTTGACTTATTTGAACAATATTGACTAGATTCAATTAGTTTGGTGACTTGTTCTAAAGGAAAATCGTGTTATGTTGTTGATTATATTCCAAAAAGATGTAAGTGTCTTGGTTAACCTTGATTTGAAGGTAATATGGTAGAATCGAGTCTATTTGATATATGATCTATGTGCTGAGGGCGACGTATAAGCAAAGTGGTGGGTGTATATATGTTGGCCATGGGATAAATATGTGGGTAGAATTACCCTTATTTGTGCCATGTTATCTATGTATTATGTCTTTAATACTTTAGATAGATTGTTTAATCACATATGTGGGTTAGGGTATGAATGGGTAATCAAGATTTAATTTGAATTTTGAATTTCGATTATGTGGGCCCGAGTTTATTTTTTGTTGACTTTTTCAACTATGTTAAATATTGAACCTTTTTCATCCGAAGGTAGTTTTTAAAGCTTGTTTTTGACTTATTTGAACAATATTTAACTAGATTCAATTGGTTTAGACGCTTGTTCTAAATGAAAAATTGTGTTGGATTGTTGATTGTGTTCTGAAAAGAGATAAGTGTCTTGGTTAACCTTGATTTGAGGGAAATATGATAGAATCAAGTCCATTTGCTATGTAATCAATGTGTTGGGGACGATATATATATACAAGGTGACAAATGTATATGCATTGGCCATAGGATAAGCATACAGGTAGAATTAGCCTTGTGTGTACCATATTATCTTTGTATTATGTCTTCAATGCTTTGGATAGATTATTTAATCCATTAATTACTCGTATTCATGTTATTTGTTATGCTAATATTATTATGGTATTGGTTATTGGTGCTAAATTATTGGAAGATTTTCCTATGACGAGTTGTGTACAATTTTATTATTGATGCCAAACCTGCTCCCACCTTGCTTGGTAGTTTGTTGTTTGTGATTGTTTAAGACTAAAAGTGAAAAGCACGAATAGTGTTTCCGTGCCTTATTTACCTTTTGATATTATTGCTCGAGTAATTGTGAGGATAAAACATTAAGGGTGTTGTCGTGAAATTACTTTTATATTAGTATGTGAGAAGGAGAGTAAAGGCATGAATGATGATGTCCTATACTTGCTTGATATATAACTGCACAATTTATAGTAAGTGTCTTGTCTTAGCCTCGTCACTACCTCATCGAGGTTAGGCTCGACACTTACTGAGTACACTAGGTTGGTTGTATTCATGCTACACTTCTTGTGTAGATCCAGATATTGGCACAATCGGAGTCCCGAGAGGTTCTTAGCGGATACCAGACGGGTGATTCAAGGTAGAGCTCCATTTCGTCCGTAAGCCTTGAGTCATCTTCCTATTTTATTATATTGTTTCCATTCTTCAGACAATGTTGTATTTACTTTCAAAATAGTGTATGTAGCAAACTCCATAAGCTCATGCATCTGTGACTCCAAATCTTGGGATGTTTGCCTTAGTATGGATTTTAGACTTATCTTGTCAACTTTAGAGTTGCTTTTACCCGTCATCGTCTTGCTGATTAGTCATTTCATGATATCCTTTCATATTTATCTGTTATGTGTTGGCTTGCCTAGCGAGCGTTGTTAGGCGCTATCACGACCCTGATTGGTTGGAATTTTGGGTCGTAACAAGTTGGTATCCTAGCACTTGGTAGCATAAGTCTCACGAGTCATGAGCAAGCTTAGTAGAGTTTTGCGGATCGGTGTAGAGACATTTATACTTATCTTCTAGAGGTTATAAGTCTTTAGGAAACTTCCCTTTCTTTCTTTATCATGCGACTTTAATTTATCATAAGTTTTGAAATTCTCTTATTCTCTCACAGATGGTGAGGGCACATGTCATTCGCAGCTGATCAAGAGCCAGATCTGGAGCCCCAGATTACAGCCACTACTAGGGGTAGGGGTCGAGGCCATGATAGAGACTAAGGTAAAGGCAAAGATAAGTCTAGAGCACACGCCGCGACACCCATTTTCAAGCCTCACATAGAACATGATGGTGAGATACCTATTCAAACCAAGCCAGTAGGACCAACTCGGGTCCTAGAGGGGTTCATTGTTACCAGTGCTTCAGAATACCTTAGTCTGCATGGTTGGCTTGATTGGGAGTATGGCTCAGGCCTGTCACGACCTAAACCGATGGGCCGCGACGGACACCCGCTACCTTACTCAATCGAGCACCAATGTAATGTATCTATCGTATCATACTATTATAGGTAAATGAGACCGAAAGGCTATCGTAATATAACTAGAATAAAACATGAGGGAATTCTCGACATAGGATGACCTAACATGATATACATATTTATACATATAAAATACGGGCCTATAGGGCTGACATGATCCTTTATATACTCAAAATATAGGCCGAAAAGGCCATACAAGTATTCATATACATGAAATCTGTCTACAAACCTCTGAGAGTACATAAACATCATAAAGGTCGGGACAGAACCCCCACCATACTAAACAATACATGTCTAAATCATACTAACCAGATAGGCAACTCCGGAGCAAGTGGAGTATACCAACACCTTCCGTTGAGCTGATAGCCTACTTGAAGGACTCTCAACCTGTCTATCGGGACCAGCGGGCATGAAACTCAGCGTCCCCAGGTAAAAAGGACATCAGTACAAATAAAGTACCAAGTATGTAAGGCATGAAAGTAGTATATAAAAGACATGAAAGAAGCATGGAGTAAAGAACTCAACCTGTAATTCTGAATAGCTCTTTGAATCATGAAAATTTATAATATCTTAAATATGCATATAAATGACATACCATGCATAGGTATATGTGTTCATAACATTATCAAACGTTTGAGGGCATCCCATCATATCATCTCAGCTTCTATGGGTGAAATCATAAATGTATACCAGCTGATCAGGTGGTTATGCGTATATAACGTCATAACTTTTTCCCATATCTCATATACATACAATATATGTGTATATAATGCCATCTGGTCATGGGTCAATATACATATATAAATGAATGCAATGCATAATGAAGTAAGTCAATAAGATTTTTCGGAATGTCATAAGATCAATATGCCTTCAGATAAACTTTAGCAACTTATGTATTTTTTTGAGAACTATGAACAGAAGATACAGTAATAGGACACATTGAGAATCAATAACATAGGCACCCGTAGTATTTCTATTAATAGAGTCATTTATGAAAGTTGTACTTTTGCTTGTATCGTTTGTATCATATGGATTATGGCAAAAAGAAACAAGGGATAGCCTTAACATACCTTAACTCCATTGAGTCCTTAATACCTTCCAATAAATTCTTCAAACAACTCAAATCAATATACCATAGCATAAGGAGATTCAAAATTCAGTGTTGAGTAAAGGCTAAGTCCGCAACATAAACTAGTAGCTTGTTTATGTAAATTTGGGCAGCATCTCCCCTGTAAAAAGAGCCTCATCCAATAACATATACCAACAAAAATAACCAGAGAAATCCAGTAATACATAATTATCAATAACAAGACACCATAAAAATACAACAAATCACAACTACTTCACGACGAGCAGGAAGCTCCAATTGGAATGTGTATACCCCCTATCACCCCTTATAGACTTCTTACTTTAACTGAATAGTATCATGAAACAACACGAGCCCATACCAACTTCACCTATATACTTTTAGCACCACAACCCAAATCTAGCTACACAACAACAAGTGCATAAACATCACCAACGAAACTACTATTTAACACGACAAACGACAAGCTCAGATTGAATCCTTTTTGAACCCTTTAACCCCAAAGTCATTCATTCATTAACTTAATAGCATATCCAGCATGATATTAAGTATAATTGGAGGAATTCTAACCTCCTATTCATCTCCTAGTTCATCCTTAAAAAGCCCAACAATCTAACAATAACAACAAATACAACTTTTCATTGTTATGTTGTCCTTTCTCTTCATGCTCATAGTACCAATAATAACTTCGACATGTACACAATATTTAATAATTAAAAATATCATAAGAGATTCATTTTTAAGGGTTTCCAACCATTTATAGTTCATGAAAACAAGCTTTCCAAAACAGCACATTAAAACCCATAACATCTCAAACTATTTCAAGTCTCCTCTTGTAGTAATTTGCTCAAATAGTGCAACCAACACACAAAAAACTTCAAGTACATGTAGTAGAATTTTATAATCACCTTAAAAAGTAGAAAAAACACGAAATGTCAGCCAAGAATAGCTCACAACTATCCTCAATAACACCACAATACTATATATGTTTTATTCTTTTCCTGGATCAACTTTTAGAGTTCAAGTTGGTGTGTAGATACTTGTAGTTCACCTTGAAATTCTAACATATATGAAGGAGGGACTGATTATTATCTTAATCAACAAGAACAAAATAAAATTTGAGGTTACTTACCTTTGAAAAACCCTCCAAAACAGCCACAAGATGAAGAACTACGATCTAGCAAGCACCACGAGATTTCTAGCGTTGGATTCCTGTTTTAATCTTAGGTTTTTAACCTAGAATAATGGAGGAACCATTGGAGAGAATTTAGAAGGATTTAGGAACTATTTTGGGCCAGAAAAATGAGTTAAAACGACATAGAATTGATTTACATACAAGCTGGAATTTTACCCTAAATTTATGGGACCCATGGGTGCTATTGCGCAGTCTCGCAAAAATGTAAATATCTTTCTACTCCGATATAGTATCGAAAAATGGTTAAATGACTTAGATAGATTCCAATACCTTCAATTTGGTATATAATATGTCCCATAAAGACCCCATATAGCACACAAAATTTATTTCTCAAAAAGCTTCATTACAAGGCAACTCCTTAGTCGGTTTTTCTGAAACTTTAATTCGATTTTTTTTCAAACTTTATATTTCATATTCAAACATCATATATAATCATATAATGACTTTAAAATTGTTTAAATAATGATTAAAAAGTCTCAAATTCATCTTAACTTACTTAAGACTTCGGTAAACCGTTCTTATCCTTGTATAAGGATTTCGTACTTTTTGAGCTTACATTAGATAATCCTATAATGATAGTGACGTTTGAAGTAAGGGGTGTTACATTATTCCCCCCTTTGAAAAATTCTTCCTCGAATGTTGATTGAGGCGCTTCTCATTCTCCTAACCTATGGCCTTTATGAATACTTTAATATTATCCTTTGCCATCTAGGCAACTATTTTATGAATAAATCCAAAGGCTAGGGTATTCCCCCCTTTAGGCTTCTTTCTCACACCACGACTTGTGGTCAAAATTCTTCCAATGTCGTAACATTTTCTACCTTCTATCATATAGAATGTACGACTCTAACCTTGTAAGTGCTTCAATGCGACTCTTCTCTCATTTTCCTCTAGCTTTTAGCCAATCTCTAGGCCTCACTTTGTGAACATATACATAAATATGACAAGATGTCCCTCTGGGAATCTATAGGTATACTAAAGTTCTTATCTTGATACTGTCAAATGTACCACTACCGTTATATTTTGTTTCCTAGCCTTGGTTATCTGTCCTTATGGCTTTAATAAACCTAGTCAAGTCATATTGTACTATAACATTTACTTCAACTTAATATTACTGAGGTGTACTACATAACTCTAGGTTACTCTCTCACTACTTATCCCATAACTTGTTGATGCAACCCTTCCACATTAGGAACACATAATCGGCCTCGATATCTGAGGACTCCATCTCATGTAATTTCAAATGGTGTCTTCTCCTTTTAAGGGGTTGTATCTATATAATGAGCTAGCACAGGATCTTCATACTGGCATTCCTTCACTTCAATTATTAAAGAGGATGTTTCCATGTCCTAAATAGTAACTTTGATACCACCTGAATCCAGTTTTCGAATTCCAAGATTAGCTAGCTGATGAATCTCACAAGCTATCTCACTCTTCTCTGGCTATAAATATGATAGGCTATCCATATATCTACGGCCAAGGGCGTCGACTACTACATTTGCCTTCCCTTGATGGTATAAAATACCAACATCATAGTCTTTCACTAGCTCCAAATATCACCTCTAACGTAATACATTGTCACTCGGGCTTACATCTCATCGGGGAACACTTGAAGTGATTTTCCTAATCCACCTAGGAGTGATACTATACTTCAATAACCGTACTTCGTATCATCCCAACATGATTCATCTTATGGGGGTATTCTAATACCGTGCCATCCATTAAAAAAAAATTAAATCATTGCTCAAAGGCTAAACGTCATCCTCTTATCTATCACCATTACACCCTTATTCTACTACCATGGCTGTATTTCATCTCTTCTAGTTGTTCCAATTCTTAGAATCCTTTGAGTTCATTCAGACTGTACTGAGCTTCCTATAACTTATGGAAACCATCATCTCTCTTGTTTTGATGGGCTTAATCTCGAGGCATCACCTGTTCTCATCACCTTCTCACTCACCTTTCCATACCCTTGCTCTTATCTATCTAAAACCTTGTCACTCTATCATACCTTAGCTTGCGACTTTTACACATATCTATTTATACTACTCGCGATCTTCCTTTAAATTGCTAGCACCATATATTTCCTTCCGTGCCTTCTCAGTTGTCTTTAAAAGTAAGCAATGACTTTTCCTGGCCGTTCAGCCACTTGTTGCATGAATACTTGGCTCATCTTTGTGCCCACATATGTTGAACTCCATGCAACCCATATGATCTTGAATATCACCTTTTGATATTTTTCTTCTTCCTGTTCATTAGCCACGATAGGCGCCAGTTTCTTATTGAGACAATGTTATAGTGGAACTGTTGTTACAAGACTATTTCATCTTTATGTCACTATGCTTAGGTGGAAGCCTTCTTCGTTATTTCCTCAGCTAGTCTTTCTCCGTAGTACTTAAGGGAGATCCTTTACTCCAATAAAGTTGCGAACTTATTACATACCCGAAAGAATCTTTGAAGTTCTTACTTGCCTATAACTATCCTTAGTTACATACCTACGTGCCCTTGTGCTCGTGGGGTTACTTCTGAACTCAAATTTTGATTGTCTCCTTAGTGACTCTCTCATATTTCCGTAACAATAATACAGTACCTTTAATTACTCCAACTCCTATCTAAATATTTCTCAAGTATTACGATGTCATATCTGCGAGACCGAATTCCCTATGTTGAGGTTCACTATGATTATCTTGCACAATCTGTTGATTTGTTTGTATTCTCTTGTCTAGCCATAACTAGGCTCTTCCTGAATCAACTACAGAATACTCGTTGGTCCATTCTCATATCTATATTCTGCGTAACCCCTCTTAGGTTATGTCATTTGTCCAAACTTACCTCTCGTACGGGCTCCTTATGTATCAAGTGTTCATTCCCACTTATTTATCAATATCATCGGGTGCAGAACCCTTACTGCTTCTCCTCGGCATCATGCTTGTATAATTTTCTGGAGCCATATCATATATATAGGATCTGAATAAATGCAGTCTCATTCCTTTCACCTTTTTATCGTATTATTCCTTTACTATTCCATAGTTATCTCTTCATTTTTGGCATTTTTTCCCACATCTTTACTGATATCTTACTCTCCTTATGGTAACCCTTCTACACCAGGGATAATTGAATTTCTTACCACAAGGGTGACACTTAGTGTAACTAGCACACTTGGTCCCTTAATCTTAACTCTGCTCACCGTGCTTGTTTTAGGGAAGCGTTTTCCTGAATGAACTTTAAAGATTATTCTTCTATTGTCCATCATTGCCGCAATTCTATCTCTAAAATTCTCACGATGCCGACTATTATAAAATCCTTTGGTCCCTAAATCATGTTCAGTTTATCTTGTTCACCAACCCATACTGATTTCTATTACTCTAGGGTCTAACTTTTCCTTTTGGTAATCATGTTGAAGTCACCAACTCATTTCTCGAAATGGGGTAATGACTTTATGGCTTATACTCTTTTATTGCCTCAAGGCCTGTCACTTCTTGTCTTTTCCTTCACTTGACTATACACTCTATCATCATGTCATTATTTGATTTACTATTATTACTCATTTACCACATATTAATCATGATGCTTCATTTACTCTCTTCTTATTCTACGGCTAATATTTTTGTCTATAACTTTATTCTGAAAACTTCAACAAAATGTTCTTTCACTTTTAGCTCCCCTTCCTTCTTCTCACTGGCTCTTCGGGACGCCTAACATTTTTGTTACTAGGGGCTGGAGTCATATTAAGGTAAATATTTATCCCTTCTAGGATCCCATTGACTATCTTCTGAAATTTTTGAATAGACTAGTATTCATATCTAGGTGTCTCACAAGGAGATCTATTACCACATTCTCACTATCCTTCGGAAATGTTAGTTAATGATAACAATCCATCCACAATTTTGGGTTACTCTAACTCCAGCTTGATCCTAATATCCCATCCTTCTCTTAAATTATATTTGTCAACTCCCATAGGGCATAATTGAGATGGGTGTGGTCAATTGTATATATCTTTGTTACTATTGTAAGTAACTCATCATAATGCTTATATTTCTCTGCTTGAATTGTAAATACGGTTAATATTCATTAACTAGGTACCTCGTACCCTTCTTCATCTTGACTTCTTTTATTTGCTGAAACTTGTATCTACCTTCTGATTCTCTTATTTCTCTTTACCATATGGGTAGATAGATATTCTTGCCTTGGAGATCCTTATCAAGAAACTTACACATATGGTCTGCTAAAGACTTCACATTTACTCATCATAAGCACAATGCAAAATCGAGATCCTCTGAGTCAACTCTTCTGTATTCACATTCAATCTCTTACCAACTGTCTTTCTGGATGTAGGTATCGTTGTATTACGAATAAAATAAAATGTAGGAGTTTGAATTCTTACAACTGAGCTCTACCATAAAATTTAGAGTAAGAAGAAATAGTGATAGTCCTAAATGCCTTGTAGCCTCCTGCTTATGAGTGTGGTGCACAACACCCATAAACAAGACTCTACTAAACAGGCTTGCAGACTCCCTAGGACAGAACTGATCTGATACCACTTTTGTCACGACCTCGCGATGGGCATCCGGTACCATACTCAACCGAGTACTAATGTAAAGTATCTTTCGTATCATACTATCATAGGTTAAAGAGCCAGAAAGGCTTTCATGAGATAACTAAGAATAAAACATGAGGGACTTCTTAACATAGGATGGCACAACATGATATACCGACTTATACATATGACATACGGGCCTATAAGGCCGATATGATCCTTTGTATACTCAAAACATAGGCCGACAAAGCCATACAAGTATTCATATACATGACATCTGTTTACAAGCCTCTAAGAGTACATAAATAACATAAAGGTCGGGACAGGGTCCCACCATACTAATCAATATATGTCTAAATCATACTGACCAGATAGGTAAATCCGAAGCAATTGGAGTGCACCAACACCTTCCGCTGAGCTGATAGCCTACTAGGAGGACTCTCAACCTATCTATCAAGAAATGCGGGCATAAAACGCAGCATCCTAAGGCAAAAGGGATGTCAGTACAAATAAAGTATCGAGTATGTAAGGCATGAAAGTAGTATATAAAAAACATGAAAGAAACATGGAGTAAAGAACTCAACCTGTAATTCTAAATAGCTCTGTGAATCATGAAAAAATTATAATATCTTGCATATGTGTATAAATGTCATACCATGCATAGTTATATGCGTTCATACATCATCAAGCCTTTGAGAGCATCCCATCATATCATCTCAGCCTCTGTGGCCAAAATCGTAAACGTATACCAGCTAATCAGGTGGTGGTGCATATATAACGCCTTAACCTTTTCCCATATCCCATATACATATAATATACCCGTATATAAGGCCATTAGGTCTTGGGTCAATGCACATATACAAATGAATGCAATGCATAATGAAGTAAGTTAGTAAGATTTCTCAGAATGTCATAAGATCAATATGCCTTAGGATAAAACTTTAGCAACTAATGTATTTTTTTGAGACCTATGAATAGAAGATATAATAATAGGACACATTGGGAATCAAGAACATAGGCACCCCTAGTACTTCTATGAATAGAGTTATTTATGAAAGTTATATGTTTGGTCGTTTTGTTTGTATCATATGGATCATGCCAAAAAGAAATAAGGGATAGCCTTAACTGTCATGACCAAATTTAACCCCTCTGAAGATGTCGTGACGGCACCTAGTCCTTACGACTAGGTCAGCCTAATATTATGGAAAATTTAAAGAAACACTACTATAAAAATTAAAACAACATATTGTAAATAACAATGATAGAGCCTCTCGGCATATACAAAATAATTTCCCAAGAACCGGAATATCGATAAGTCACAAGCTTCTATAATCTATGTAGCTCTATACAAAAGTCTGAAGATAAACAAAAGGAAATCTCTAGGAGGGAATAGAAGGGGACTCCAAGGATCTGCAGGCGCGGGCAGAAATACCTTGAAATCTCCTGGAATCAGCAAGCACGCACTAACCTCGAGGCTGATAGCTCATACCTGTATCTGCACGCAAAAACATGTGCATGAAAGGGCATGAGTACACCATAATGGTACCCAGTAAGTGCCAAGCCTGACCTCGTTCAAGTAGTAACGAGGTCAAGTCAGGGCCCTATTGAGTATATATAATAAATTAAACAGTAAGAGATATAATAGAGTTTACGATAAAACAATTAAAGAAATGCACAAATTTTAATAGTTAAGGGAGCCCTCGGCTCAGAACAAGGTAAACACAACAGGAAACTCTCCCGGGATACCGTCCCGTAGGTTCTGAAATGATTATGCAGTACAGGGGGATCTCCCGGAACACGTCGATAGTCCCAAATTAATATGTAGTGCTGGGGGATCTCCCGAAATACGTTTGTAGACCCACAATAAATATACAAGACAGGGGATCTCCCGGAATACGTCCGTAGTCCCAAAATAAATATGCAAGACGGGGGGGGGGG
>MU686482.1:24213-47950 GCA_026770625.1 Nicotiana glauca
ATAGTTCCGAAGTAAATAAGCAGATCAAGATAAAATGATAGGTACGCATCAAATTATACAGTTTAGACTAAACACAAATGAGGGAAAGAGGGGTACACCTAAGCATGTCGCACAGAAATCAAATAGGGAGTTAAAACACGAAGCATGCTTTCCTAATCTAATCTCAGCAATTAAACATAGTAGTGCAATCTAATAAGGGGAAAAGCTTATGATTAAGGGGGAAAACGGGAATTTTTATAACAATAGCCCTGTGTACGTACTCGTCACCTCACGTACACAGACTCACACATTAAATAATACCAAACATTCTAAGGGAAAGCTCCACAACACAAGGTTAGGCAAGCCACTTACCTCGAATCGCTCAAATCAACCCGATATCACGCTCTTGCCACGAGTATCTGACTTCGAATGGACCAAATCTATTAAAACCTATTGAATAATGTAAATATAACTACAAGTAACTTGTTTAACTAATGAAATCAAGGGTAAGAAAATAGGAAAAATGTACAAAAATCCTCCCCGGGCCTACGTCTCATAATCGGGTAAGAGTTACCAATTTAGAACGCCCATTCACTCACGAGATCACTCATACAAAAATTATTCAATTCTGACGCCTAAAACCCAATCAAAACCCAAATGGGGAACTTTTCCCCCAAATTCTTCCACCCAAATTCCTTCATTAGATGGAGAAAATTACTATAGATTAATGAAATATAGACAAAATAGGGTTAAGAATCGTTACCTACTGAGTTCCTCTTCAAAACCCTCACAAAATCGCCTTTTCCTGAGCTAAAAATCGAATTTGGTGTTATGATGTTTCAAACCCTCAAAATCCTCTTTTCTCCCCAGCGATTTCTGCTTCTGCGGTCACTGGGCTGCATATGCGGTCCCGCACCTGCGAAAAAATCATCGCAGGTGTGAAGGTCACTTATCCGGGCTGGGTCCACATCTACGGTCAATGGGCCGTATCTACAGTGCCCCATTTGCATCTGCGGTTCTTGATGCCCAAGCCAAATTCCGCATCTGCAGCTTCCTAGCTACTTCTGCGGCTCCGCACCTACGGTCCCTCATCCGCAGGTGTGATTATATCAGGTGCAACAAATCTTTAGCAATGCCTAAGTTCTAAACCAAATCCGTTAAGCATCCGAAACTCACCCGGGGTCCCCGAGACCTCAACCAAACATACCAACCAATCCTAAAACATCATATGAACTTAGTCGAGCCCTCAAATCATATCAAACAATGCTAAAACCACGAATCACCCTCCAATCCAACCCTAATGAACTTGAATTTCCAAAATTCTACAACAGATGCCGAAGCCAACCAAACCATGTACGATTGACCCTAAATTTTGCACATAAGTCATAATCACCACTACGGACCTATCCAAACTTTTGAAATTGGATTCCGACCCTGATATTAAAAATTTTCACTATCGATCGAAACTCCAAAATTTAACTTTCACCATTTCAAGCCTAAATGAGCTACGGACCTCCAAAATACAATCCGGACACGCCCCTAAGCCCGAAATCACCCAATGGAGCTAACAAAATTGACATAATTCCATTATAGAGCCATATTCACATTGTTCCAACTACTATCCAAATTCTAAGACTTAAACTTTTATTTGGGGACTGTGTCCGAAAACACTCCAAAACCTAACATGAACCATCCTGGGAAATCACAATAGCAGAAAAAGACACGAAAAAAGCAGTTAACAGGGGATCGGGGTGTTAATTCCCAAAACAACCGGCTGAGTCATTATATTAACATACCTTAACTCCACTGGGTCCTTAATATCTTACAATAAATTCTTCAAACAACTCAACTCAATATACTATAGCATAAGGAAATTCAAAATTAGTGTTGAGTAAAGGCTAAGTCCGAAACATAAACTAGTAGCTCGTTTATGTAAATTCGGGAAGCATCTCCCCTGTAAAAAGAGCCTCATCCAATACCATATACCAACAAAAATGACCAGATAAATCCAGTTATACATAATTATCAATAATATTACACCATAAAATAACAACAAGTCACAACTACTTCACGACGAGTGGCAAGATCCAATTGGAATGTGTATATCCCTTATCACCCCTTATAGCCTTTTTACTTTAACTTAATATTATCATTAACCAACATGAGCCCATACAGACTTCACCTATATACTTCCATCACTAAACCCAAATCGATCTACACAACAACAAGTGCATAAACATCACCAACAAAACTACTTTTTACACGACAAACGACAAGCTCGAATAGAATCCTTTTTGAACCATTTAACCCCAAAGTCATTCATTCATTAACTTAATAGCATATCCAGCATGATATTAAGTATAATTGGAGGAATTCTAACCTCCTATTCATCTCCTAGTTTATCCTTAAAAAGCCCAACAATCTAACAACAACAAATACAATTTTTCATTGTTATGTTGTCCTTTCTCTTCATACTCACAGTACCAATAATAACTTCGACATGTACACAATATTATATAATAACAACATCATAAGAGATTCATTTTCAAGGGTTTCCAACCATTTATAGTTCATGAAAACAAGCTTTCCAAAATTGCCCATTAAAACCCATAACATCTCAAACTATTTCAAGTCTTCTCTTGTAGTACTTTGCTCAAATAATGTAACCAACACACAAAAAACTTCAAGTAAATGTAGTAGAATTTTTATACTCACCTTAAACAGTAGAAACAACATGAAATTTCAGCAAAGAACAGCCCACAACTATCCTCAATAACACAACAATACTATAGGTGTTGTATTCTCTTCTTGAATCAATTTTTGCGGTTCAAGTTGGTGTGTAAAGACGTGTATTTCACCTTGAAATTATAACATATATGAATGAGGGACTAATTATTACCTTAATCAACAAGAACAAAATGAAATTTGAGGTTGCTTACCTTTGAAGAACCCTCCAAAACAGCTACAAGATGAAGAACTACGATCTAGCAAGCATCACGAGTTTTCTAACATTGGATTCATGTTTTCATCTTAGGTTTTCACCTAGAATAATGGAGTACGCATTGAAGAGAACCTAGTAACCATTTTGGACCAGAAAAATGAGTTAAAACGACATAGAATTGATTTACATACAAGTTGGAATTTTTTTCCCGAATTTATGGGTCCCATGGGTGTTGTTGTGCAGTCTCGCAAAAATGCGAATATCTCTTTACTCAGATGTTGGATCAATGAATGGTTAAATGTGCTAGAAACTAGAATCCAAGCCCTTCAATTTGGTATATAATATGTCCCAAAATTACCCCATATAAAATACGAAATTTATTTCTCAAAAAGCTCCGTTACAAGGTAAATCCTTAGTCGGTTTTTCCGAAACTTTAATATGATTTTTCCCAAACTTTATATTTTATATTCAAATATCATATATAGTCATATTATGACTATAAACTCATTTGAATTATGATTAACAAGTCTCATATTTATCTTAACTTACTTAAGACTTCTGTAAACTTTTCTTATCCTTGCAGAAGGATTTCGTACTTTTTGAGCTTATATTAGATAATCCTATAATGACAGTGATGTCTGAAGTATGAGGTGTAACAAGGACGGTGTGTTTCTTGTGGCACCAGGAATTTCTTAGTCGGGGAATGATCCCAGGCTCCCGATACTCACACTCTAGAGTAGATGGCTCACAATTATCAGACCTCGACAATTCTATCAGTTAGGGTGATTCAGACTGTTATTGCTACACAACCCAGGGATAGACCTGCGAGGTCAGCTAATGAGATAAAGAGGGTGGACATGTTCACCAAATTGTATCCCCCTCACTTTAGTGCTACACCTTCTGAGGACCCCCTGGACTTCTTAGATCATTTCCATGAGATTTTGAGCAATATAGGGATGGTGGAGTCCAACAAAGTTGACTTCACAATATTTTAGATGCATGGTTCTGCCAAGAGGTGTTGGCAGGTGTATGTATAAGGCTGGCCAACAGGATCACCTCCTCCCACATGGGCTCAATTCTCACTATTATTCTTGGAGAAGTTCATTCCCTTCACTTATATAGAGGAGTTCCGTAGTCAGTTCGAGTGCCTTCAGTAGGGTAGCATGACCGTTACTTATTATGAGACTAGATTTATAGATTTGTCATGCCATACAGCTATCATGATCCCTACTGAAAGGGAAAAGGTGCAGTTGCTCATAAATGATCTTACCTATGGCATCGGTCTTTAAATGGTAGAGAGACCAGGATGAAATTTCTTTTAATCAAGTAGTGGAGATCATCAGGAGGATCGAGCGCATAAGAGGCCAGGCTAGCAACATGACTTCTAACAAAAGGCCCCGTCATTTTAGAGGATTTAGTGGTGCTTCGTTTGTGGCAAGGTTTCCTTTGGTAGAGTTCATCCTATCATGCTGGTTCAGTCAGCTCTACAGGTCACCCATGGTGCTTCAAGTAGTCATAATGCTTATGGACCTCGTCCCGATTAGCTAGCATATTGACCTCGTCTCGAGTAGCTAGCATATTGCGCACCTCCAACTCTGGTTATTGCACCTCTAATACAAAGTTACCAGGGTGGTTATTCAGGTCGACAGGGACAGTTTCAAGGTCAGCAGTCACGTCAGCTAAGGGCTTGTTATAGTATGTGGGGATTTGAGGCACGTCGTAAAGTTTTGACCCAAGTCACAGAGCAGTATGCCATAGTAGGGTACTCATCCCATGGTTCCAGCACCGATGGATCCACCACCCACACAACCAGGTAGAGGCAAGGTTCAGTCAGCCCGAGGTAGTGGCCAATCAGTTAGAAACGGAGGCTAGTTAATGAGAGGTCGTCCTAGAGGTAGAGTACAGGTTGGTGGGGCTCATCCCCGTTGTTATACATTTCCAATATATCTGAGGTTGAGTCATCCGATGCAGTTATTACATGTATTTTCTCCATCTATCATAGAGATGCTTGCGTGTTATTTGATTTGGGTTCTATGTATTCTTATGTGTCTTTATATTTTGCTTTGCATTTGAGTATGCCTCGTAATTTTTTTGATGTACTTATTCTTGTGTCTATACCGATTAGAGATTCTATTACAGTTGATTAGGTGTTTCGGTCTTATGTTGTCACTATTAATGGTTTTGATAATGTAATTGATCTTTTGTTGTTGAATATTATGAATTTTGAGGTAATTCTTGGTATGGATTGGTTGTCCCCGTATCCCTCCATCTTGGATTGTCATGCCAAGGCTATACATTAGCCATGCCGAGGTTGCCTATATTATGGTAGAGATGGACCCGCGATAAATCCACTAGCAGGGTAGTTTTATATTTGAAGACTCGACGTATGGTGGAGAAAGGATGATTGGCATATTTGGCTTATATCCGTGATTCTTGTACAAATGCTCCTTCTGTGGATTTGGTACCGGTTGTAAGTGAGTTTCCAGAGGTGTTTCCTACATATTTTTATGGGTATGCTACCCGGCAGGGATATCGAATTTTTTATTGATTTGGTTCCGGAAACTCAGTCTATTTCTATTCCACCGTACCATATGTTTCAAGCTAAGTCAAAAGGATTGAAGGATCAGTTGCAATATTTGCTTGACAATAGATTTATTAGACTGAGTATTTCATCTTAGGGTGCACTGGTGCTGTTTGTTAAGAAAATCTACATAGATTATTGGGAGTTAAACAAAGTCACTACCAAGAACAAGTATTTATAGCCGAGGATTGATTATTTATTTGACCAAATTCAGGGTTCCAATGTGTTTTTCAAGATTGATTTGAGATTTGTCTACCATCGGGTGAAGATTAGGGCATCAGATGTCCCTAAGGCAACTTTTAGGACTCGTTATGGTCATTACGAATCCTTAGTGATGTCATTTGGCTTGACTAATGCCTCAATAGCTTTCATGGATTTGATGAACTGAGTGTTCAAGACTTATTTGGATTCATTTATGATCATCTTCATTGATGATATTATGGTTCACTCTCGTAGTAGAGAGGAGCATGAGCAGGCAACAACACCTATGGATTGTACTTCAGACTTTGAAGGATCATCAACAATATACCAAGTTCTCGAAGTATGAGTTCTAGTTCGGCTCGGTTTCCTTTTTGGGTCATGTTGTGTCTTTTGAAGGTATCAAGGTGGATCCTAAGAAGATAGAGATAGTTCATAATGGGCCTAGACCTACTTCATCTACAAAGATTTGGAAATTCTTGGGTTTGGGGGGTTACTATCTCAACCCCATTGACCCAAGTTGACTCAGAAGGGCACTCTTTGTAGATGGTCCGACGAGTATAAAGAGGGATTTCAGAAGCTCAAGACTTCCTTGACTACTATCCCTCTATTGGTATTTCCCATAGATTCGAAAACTTACACTGTGTATTGTGATACATTGAGTATTAGACTTGGTGCGTTATTGAGTTTTAATGATCGATTCATGAACTTTGATGTTATTTTTACGATTTAAGATAGCGAGCAAGTTTGTTTGATGTTATTATACTTGTGTAGATGTTCAGATTGGATCCCAAGGGACTTAGGTGAGTTTTGGATGCATTGCATATAGTTTTGGATAGTTGATGCAACAACTGGTGTTACTGAATTGCAGGTCACACAATTGCAAGAACCTGTTCGCAAATGCGAGCCTCGCATTTGTGATGTCAGGATAGCATTTGCGATAATGGGCATTGCTGGGAGACTTTGAAATTGCTAAGTCAATATTACTTTTGCGAGCCAGGGGGTCGCATTTGATGGTAGTGTCGCAATTGCGATACTGAGCAGGTGGTCCGCATTTACGATGAAAGGGGTCTTTGAAAATGTAAAGGAAAAGTCATATTTGCGACATTAAAAGAACTGGAACATTGATTGCTTTTGCAATAAGTGGTTCGCTTTTGTGAACGTCATAATTGCGAACAATAGTTAGCAATTTTAATATATGCAGCTGGGTAAAGTAATGGAATTTCGGGATTTAGCTTATTTTACATAATCTTTTAATCCTAGACTCTATAGAGGCAATTTTAGGAGAGAAATTTCATCCCAAATTCAAGTTAATAACTTTAGCTCGTTTTCAATCAACTTCAATTACTTTTTCATGAATTTTATCATCAAATCTATGAATTTCAAAATAGAAATTGGGGGTTTGGTGGTAGAATTTAAGAATTTTATAAAATTAAGATTTATACCTTAAATTGGGGTCAAATTTCAAAATAAATCACATAGCCGGTTCGGGATGAATGAATAATTGGGATTTAATTTTAATTTCGAATTTCGACCACGTGGGCCCGGGTTCATTTTTGTTGACTTTTTCAACTATGTTAAAGACTGAACCTTTTTTCATCTGAGTGTAGTTTTTAAAGCTTGTTTTTGACTTATTTTGAACAATATTTGACTAGAGTCAATTGGTTTGGACGCTTATTCTAAAGGAAAAATCATGTTGGATTGTTGATTGTTTTCTGAAAAGAGATAAGTGTCTTGATTAACCTTGATTTGAGGGAAATAGGGTAGAATCGAGTCTATTTGCTATGTGATCTATCTGTTGGGGACGATGTATATGCAAGGTGACCAATGTATATGCTGGCCATAGGATAAGCATGCAGGTAAAATTAGCCTTGTTTGTGCCATGTTGTCTTTGTATTATGTCTTCAATGCTTTGGATAGATTGTTTAATCCATTAATTATTCGTATTCATGTTATTTCTTATGTTGTGATTGTTATGGTATTGGTTGTTGGTGCTAAATTATTGGAAGATTTTCATATGACGACTTATGTTCAAATTCTATTATTGATGTCGAACATGCTCCCACCTTGCTTGGCATTGTGTTATTTGTGAGAAAAAATGAAATGCATGAAGGGCATTGTTGTGCCTTATTTACATATTGATATTATTGCTTGAGTGAACGTGAGGATAAAGCATGAAAGGGTGATGCCGTGCAATTGCTTTTATATTATTATGTGAGAATGAAAGTAAAAGCACGAAGGGTAATTCGGTGCACTTGCTTTTATATTATAATGTGAGAATGAGAGTAAAATCACGAAAGGTGATGCCATGTAACTTGGTTGATTTCATTGCTCTTTACTTTGATACTTGAAATGTGGACTTGGCTTGTGGCTCTGTTATTTACTTTGGAAAGAGGTTTACTTAGTGATACTTTCCCTTATGTTTCCGTTTATTATCCATTTACTTGTGTACTTTTTATCCCATTCTCTTGTCCTTATTCCGTTGTTATATTTGACAATTTATTTGTTATTTCGTTATTTCTTGATATATATAACTGTATATGTTTATTGTAGGTTTCTTGTCTTAGCCTCCTCAGTACCTCATCGAGGTTAGACTCGACATTTAATGAGTACATTGGGTCGGTTGTACTCATACTACACTTCTGCATTTCTTGTGGAAGTCCGAATATTGATGCCAACGGAGTCCCGAGAGCGGATACCAGATGGGTGATTCCACGTAGAGTTGCTTTCCGTTCTTAGGCCTTGAGTTGTCTTCCTATTTCCATTGTACTGTTTTCATTCTTCGGACAGTTTTGTATTTTATTTCAGAATAGTATATGTAGCTAACTCTAGAAGCTCATGTACTTGTGATTCCACATCTGGGATGGTTTGTGTTAGTATGGATTTTAGACTTATCTTGTCCACTTTAGAGTTGCTTTTACTTATTTTTTTATCTTGTTGATTAGCCATTTGTTGTTATTCTTTCGTATTTATTTGTTATGTGTTGGCTTGCCAAACAAGCGTTGTTAGGTGCCATCACCATGTGGGATTTTGGCCCGTAACAAATTCACTTTTGCAAGAAAACGAGGTACGACAATATCCATTCCACGTGATCACCAAGACATGTATATCAATTAATTAGCTCCTATCAAGTTTATGCAGCTTTACATCAATGATGATTTTGAAAAATGGTGAAAGAAGAAGAATATGTGCCTTAAATAAATGCAATTTGGGAAATTGTTAGGAATGAGGATATTTTTTAAAAGTTTGCTAAAGATAGGGGTAAAGTTGGATGGATAATATTAACAATAGGTGTAAATTTTGGCGAAATAATATAACAAGATGAATATTGACAATATTTGAAATGAGAGAAGTAAATTTGACCATTTTCTTCCCAATAAATTAGCTCCCATTTGGCCATAGATTTTGGCTTTATTTTTTAAATTTGTTTTTAAAAACATTATTTGTTTATGAAATATGATTATGTTTTGGGAAAAAAAAACTTGAAAAATTTTCAAGTTCCCAGAAATTGATTTATGAAAGTTTTTGGCTGGAAATTTTTTTTACTTACAAAAATTTAACGTTTCTTCAAATAAAATATATGTCCAAGCACAACTTCTAACTTTTTAATTATTTTCAACACAATTTTAAAAACTATTTTTTCAATCAAATCTATGTCCAAACGCTACCTAAGGCCTCATTTGTTTGCTCTTATGGAGGTCTGAATCTTAATCATTCAGATCTCGTACATTAAGTGCATTTGTTTTTAAAGTCTGAATTTTAATTATTTAGATCTTAATCATTAAGTGTGTGTGTTTGTTTTAGTTTACAACCACTTAATGGGTCTGGATATGTCTGTATGATTAAGATCCATAACTGAAACTTAGTTTCATTAAAATGCTATCATCCACATTCATTACTCCCACCACCTACTATTATCTACTACTACTACCACCAACAACAATCTTAACCATAACCGCCACCACTACCACCACCTACCACATCCATCACCATCATCCTCAACTAAAACTACACACTCACTCACCTCAACTACCACAACCAATCACCCCATCATCATCAACAATCATAGCCAGCACCGCTCATCATTATAAACTACCACCACCCACCATCAGCTTCGTTAATCACAACCACAACCATCGCCACCACCCACCATTATTAACATTCACCATGAACCACCACTATCCTCAACCATAATCAGCTATTGCTACCAATCACCATTAGCTACTACCCAGAACCACCACCATCAACCAAAACCACCACCAACCACGTCTTTAGTTGGCATTCACAAGCACCTCTGTTAGCCATCACCACCACCACCACCACCACCGCCAACCACCATATATATATATATATATATTTGTTACTTTCCCAATATTTTAAAGGTTTTTTTCCTATTATTTCTATTTCGTCTAATATTTTTATTATATTATCTAGAACCTTTTCATTTTTTATTATTCCTATTTTTTGTATTCCCGTTTGAAATTATAATTCTGTTTCGATATCTATTAAAGTATAGTCTTTTTCTAGTATGTCTCTGTCATCATTATCTTCCAGTATTAGGGTTTTAGATTCTTCTTTAGTCTTACAACATGTATTTTTATCTTTACATTCTTTACAACATTCCTGTTAATTTTCTTGCAGGTTTTTCTGGTCTGTGTTCAATCGTGTTCTTATCCTGGTGGTAGTTTCTATAGTTTGTACTGGTATTTGTGTAATATTTTTAAAGAATATTACTCCATCTCTGCTGAGTAGGCAGCTACCATTGTTATGTAATATAAAACTTAACCCTAATATAAAGTCTACATTTATATTCAGATCTCTTACCAGATTTTATCTACCTTGTAACTGGGTTTATAAAAATCTAAACATATGTTTATAAAGCTAATTTGAGATTTATCTATGTAATGTCTGTATATTATGGGTTCTATCCATTTGCATAGCCGCAACGGGCTTATCCAACGTTTTGATTAAATTTGGTAGAACTATCTTTTTATTTATTATACACCTTGTACATCCGAAATCTACTAATGCTAACGTTTCTATTTCGTGATCTTCTATTTTAATTCTTGCTGAAAATTTTATCGTACTTAATTTTTTGTCTTCGTTACATATCAGCGTATCATAGTTTTCTATACTCATCGATTTTTTATCTTCTTTTGTTATATTTTCTTTAATGTCTTCTAATTTCTGTTTTCCATTTTCCATGATTTGTATTCTTTTTTCTAGGTCATTTATTCTAGTTTCTAATGTTATCATTCTCAAATTTATAGTAGAATCATTTATCTCTTTGTATTTTTCATCTTTATTTATTTTTATTTCAAATTCTTTTTCTATACATGAAATACATCCCTTTAGATAGCATAATTTACATTTAGCCCTTTTTTCTCTACTAGGATACCATTTACATTTAAAACACTGATTACTATCTAATCCTTTATTCTTTTCAAAACTATGGTTACATTCTTCTTCTATATTTACAAAGGTATTTGCTTGTATTTCTTTTAAATCTAATTTTTCTAATCCTATCTCATTTATTAATTCTTCTTCCTCTGATTCTGAGGTGTCTGTTTGAGTTTTTTCTTCTATATCTATACTTACTATAGAGTATATACTTTCATTATCTGACATGTATTCGTCTATATTTATTAGAGTTTCTTGAAAATCTTCTACTAATTGAGAATTTCTTGTTTTATTATTAATTCTTTTTGGGCATGTATTTGCTAAATGTTCTACACTTCCACAAGTAAAACATTCTAGTTTATTTTTATAGTTTCTTTCTGTTCTATATTTTCTAACATGTCTATTTTTATCTAGGTATGGTTTTCTAGCTGATGATTTTCTAAGATAATAATTTTTCTTATTGTATCCTCGATTATATTGAGGTTTATATTTTCTATATTTTTTCTTTTATATTCATTTTTATCATAACTTTGCGTTGTATATACAGTTGATCTAAAAAACTCATATTATTCTATTTTAGTTTTTTTTGTATTTGTATATGGGTACATTTTTCCTGTAATATGTCCATTATATGTTTTATTTTGTGTCCTATGGACCATTTTGTGTTTGGATTTTGTATTACTCCATCTCTTTTATACCGTCGTTCTTCTATATATATATATATATATATATTAGATTAATTAGTATTTTATTAGAATTTTATGTTTATTAATTTTTAAATAAAATAAATTTTATATATTCAGATGCTAAAAAAACAAATAGTCCTACTCATTTAATATTCAGATTTTAATACATATCTTAATATTCATATGCATATTCAGATGTCTGAATCTTAATACATATTTTGATATTAACATATGTATTTTGATTCAAATGTCTTAATCTTTAAAACGAAACAAATGAGACCTAAGTATGCAATTAATAATTTGCCAAGTTGGATATTAGGGCCTATGTCCCTTAATTTGGTTAAAATAGCACAATTTAGCCAGTTTTCAGACTGGTCATTTAAAAATAGCCAGCGTTTGTCAAGTCATTGAAAAATAGCCACTATTTTATTGCAATAGAGACTGGTCTAGCATAATATACTGGAGTTCGGTGCACCTGTGTATGAACTTCTAGCATATTATGCTGGACCGGTATACTTTGCTGGCTCCAGTATAATATATTGGAGTATGCTCGACGGTATATTATACTGGAACTCCAGTATATTATGCTGGAGTATTTTTTCGAATTTTGAATAGTGTTTTCGTTCAAATTTATCTTTAGCGACTAAATTTCGATTACTTTTGAAACTGTGGCTATTTTTGAATGACCGGTTATAATTATGGCTATTTTTAAATTTCTTCCATTAATTTGGTTTATTCGTGTGATGATGGTACTTCGGTGATTATCTCCTGCTTTTCTACTGCTATAGAAAGCGAATGCTGTATTTGGACTAATTGACTAGAAAGTGTCCATCTATCGTCCAGGTACTCACATTTCCGATCGAGTAATCTTCATTGCCACCACTGCTTTCCTCTACCTACGCTCTCTCTTTTTCTTCTCCTCTGTCCATGGTATCTAGGGTTTTTATCCTGCTGGAACTATGTATCGTTGTCTCCCTCGCTAAGCTCATTTGCCGTTAAACATCTAATTAGTATGTTTTTAGAGTTCTAACCAATATGCATTCATCTAGAAATCATTGGTTTGTGTATCGCTGTTGCTGATGAAATTGTTTGTTTGTAATTGCTCTGCCGTGTTCTGTAAACGTAGTTCTTTCTGTTTGTTGAGGTGAACGCTATATTGAATGATCTTTCTTATATGAACGAAAAATGATTCTGTTGAAATAGTGGATGCTACACTACAGCATGATTAGTGCAATCTAATCTTGCGGGGAATGAAAATTCTAGTTCTTTTCATGCACATGTCTGTACTATATTTCTATCTCATATGATTGTTTATTTCTTTTAAGGATGCAAATGATAGTTTAGCCTTTCTAAAGTTCTATTGACAATTTGTACACCTCCTATATTTTTGAGAAAAATGTAATTTGATACAAGTTTCATGTTTCTGGTGCTTTGGAGTTTTACGGATTTCTAATTAACTCTATTGTAAAAAAGAAGGCAATTTTTTTTTTGTTCTTGTTGGAACTAAGATGTACGGTGAGAACATGTTGCACTCATAAATTATGAAAGGTGCACAGTCATGTTTTTTCTTTTTGCAAATTAAGAGTGACAATGCACTTAAAACTCTCATATTTTGACCACAAGTCTGCTGGCTTTTCATTTACTCCAAGTATAAAAGAAAAAGGCAAAAAAAAGAACTTAGTATGCCGCGTGGAAAAGGAATGAAATGAGAGAAGCATTTCATATTAGAGGACTTTTTCTTTGGTGACTGGATGCTCATGAGAGTATGTGATTATCATTTGTTGTTTATGCAGTTGTTGCTTTGGAAGCCTAGGCAGTGCGAGCATCTTGCAGCATGTTGAAAAGCAATTGATTCTTTTGACCAGGAAAACAAAATTACATATGGCAGGACAAGTGGCTTTCTGTTCAAGTTTTAACCTGCTTGACTATGGAAAGTTCTCAAAACAACAACTCTTCATGCCTAAAAGTTCACCTATGTTAGTACGCAGGTCTTGTTTCCTGATCTAGCCACTTATATTTCTCAGGATTTAGTTGCAAAAAAAGAAGATAAAGATATGAAAAGAAGACTGTGTCACCCTAACGCTTCTTTATACCCTTAGGGTTGCAGGTTATGGAATTCAAATCTTAGGCTTCCACGTCAAATAAATAGAGGCTTTCTTCTTCTTTGCTGTTGCATAGCCATCAGTATAATAGGGTCACTGCCATTAAAAAGAAAAAGAAAAAAACTTTACCTTAGTGATGTCTGATATGTGCTATCTTTGGCTCAGGGGATTTTGCTTTGAGAGTTGTAAAGTATCCTGCTTGCCATCATTGAGCGTTCGGAAGGCCATTACGCCGTACTTAATAAAACTGGAGAGAAGATCAAACATGCAGAGTTGCAAGAGGTGCTTTTGCCTAGCATCTCTGGTTGATGCTGACGCTGCAGTAACTTTCGAATGGGTTCCTACCATTGACCAAATGCTTCTCATGACTAGTATAGTGCTTACATATATAGCTGGAGTGATACCGTCCGAAGAAAATCCCACTTTAGATGCTAGAGGAAAGATCCAAAGCGGAAATGTTGACACTGACGGATCATCCGTTTTGGGTAGGTAAGAATGGTTGTTAGACGAGAGCTTTGTTTTATTGGAAGTCGTATTGTTGGTTGATTGAAGGTGCATTTCAGTCTTTGGCGTTGTTTGATACCTTTATCTATGTATCGCTTTGCACCTTTTCCATGTTTAATTGCAGTGAGAGGAAAAATGATGATCGCATCAGCATAGAGTTTGCATGGGATGTAGTAAAAGGAAAACTGATGAATTCTCTCTCTTCCATAAAACGAGGGGATATTGGTGCTACAAGCCTTGAATCTGAACAGTTACATAGAAAACAGCCTTCAAATTTGTCTGCCCTTGCTCAAGGTCCAAGGTTAAGGTTGATGTGGACGTCTTTTCAGTTACTCAAGAAAGAGGCAGGCACTGTCTCTATCATTGCCTTATGCATTTGAATAAAACATCTTGGTGATAATGGAAAACCTGTTTGATACTAAAATATTAGGTAATCTTGGCTGAACTAGACTCATTTATTCATGTAATTAGTGGAGAAAAATAAAGGATATTACGTAGTTTTGAATTAGTGTTGTTAAGAAAACAACTCATACACCTGAAAAATATGGGACAGTTAATTACGACCACTAGATCCTTCATATTCTTTTTCAATTAAAAGAATGACTCAACCAATCTTGAACATCTTGGTGATACTCCCTCCGGTCCACAATAAGTGACCATTTTACCTTTTTATTTTGGTGCAAAATAAGTGTCCATTTACATAATCAAGAAGGAATTAATTATATGGTTCCAAAATTTGCCCTTATTAACATATTCCAATGTGTCAAGGTAACAATTAATTAAGGTTAATTTAGTGAATACATCTTTTCTTCTCTAGGAGTTCGTATTTCCTTAATGAGTGTGCCACAGGTAAAATGATGTGGACCAGAGGGAGTATTATAAAATGGAAGTTTCTTGTTTGGTACTAAAAATTCAGGTAAACTTGGCTGAAGTAGACTCATTTACTCATGAAACTAGTGGAGATAATAAAGAATTAGGTACATTTGAATTGGATTTGTTAAGAAAACAGCTCATGCACCTGACCAATAGGGGATAGATAATTATGGCCACTAGATTCCCCATATTCTTATCAAACGTACTGGTATGACACAACCAACCTTGAAATGATAAAATAATGACTTAACCAATCTTGAAAATGAGGTGGGCAACTAGCTCTAATATCCCTCGCAAGCCAAACGCTGGACATCTTGTAGTGTAGATAACATAACACAAGGCTGGACATTGGGCAATACAAAAACATAGATGAGTTTGGCTTTGATACCTTGTTAAGAAAATAGCTCATACGCTTGACCAACGAGTCCCACATTGGTTGACGGTATGAGCATCGTTTCTCTAATCTTGGACATTTCCCATCTCATGAGCTGGCTTTTGGGATTAAGTTAGGTCTAATGTCCATTTTTCTTAACATTGAATCAGCACCATACTCATCCCTAATGTTGGGTTCCCAATTATGTGCTCATTTAATCTTATCTCGCTCCAGATGTCCAGCTCTGGCATGTGGAGGGGTGTTGAATTCCCACATTGATTCAGGGTATGGTTGTAGTTAAGGTCTTGAATAATCCTCACATTTCAAGCTAGATTTCAAGGTTGAGTTAGGTCCAAGGTCCATCATCTAAATAGCCTTATAAAGAAAAAAGTCCAGTTTATAGGTGTCAGTTGATGCATAGTTTGCACTGCTAAGGTTTATTATGAATGCAGCATTTTCTTTATCAATATTTTTGAGTCAGATATTTGGGGTCTATGACAAAATTTGTGTGTTACTGGGGCAGTAGCCTTTTAATGTTTCACATTGACAGTAATTGGAAGACGGAAGAGCAGAACTGTTGGTTATACAGTTCATTTTTGTTACTTTTCTTTCCTTTTCAGTCTTTAATTACAGGTTTGCACCTTAACAGGTTGATAATATTTCTGCAAATGCTGTTACCTTTAGTAGTGGTAACCTGTTGGCCATTTTTAATGATGTCATTCAGACGTTGTGTCAGCCTTTATGTGTTACTTGGCTGGAAGAGGAACTCTCATTGAGCAATGGCAATACTAACAAGGTATGACTGGAAACATATACTTGAATTTTGGAAAGAACATAGGCTCAAGTCTGTTTATATTTAGATCTTTCTTCTTCCTATTACATTGTCAGGAATGTCTTTCTTCACTGGTTAATAACTTAAACGGATATGGAGTCCTGACAAACATCAGAAAGTCGGGGAAGGACCATCTATTTGCTGAATTAATCTGTGTTCTTAGATTTGGTTATGTCAGGTAAGAAAACCAGCCCTTGCTTCTCTTAGTCATGATTATAGAATGAACAATAATTCTTATGTTTATTTCTTCTGTTCGTTTACCTTTTCTTTGAGTAAAGAACCAGTGATTAAGCCTGCTGTCAACAATATTCTTGCTATATTCATGTATGTGTACTTTTAGCAGAATTGCCTTGATTCTTTCATTCTGAACTGTCTGTAGGAGCTTTTGATGTTTTGAAAAAGGCTTATGTTTTTCCCGGTTGTTTCTTTGAACAATTTTCATTTTAACTTCAAAAGCTTTTGTTTTTCCCGGCTATTTCTTTGAACAATTTTCATTTCAACTTCACTAGGAAATCTTTTTTCAACCCCTACTTCTTTGAGAGAATATATTTGTTCCACATTGGTCGATCAAGGGCCAAGGGATGTATAAGGTATCGGGCTACTCTGCCCATTGCCTTGCACTTTTCTTTTGCGGGGGTGGGGGGTGGGGGGTGTGATCGTCAAATTCTTTCACCTTACATCAGAATTGGTTGATCGATGCTTGAGGCCGTGGCTCTAAGAGGTGGCTTGGGCTCGGAGTGGGGTGATAATTGCCAAGAGTGATTGCCTAGACCTGAGGAATGGGTGCCAATCGTGATAAGCTGGCCAATTTAAATTTGTAATGAACCAACTTGAACAAGGACCTATCCCACAACAATTTCATATAGTGTGGTGAGTTTATAGATTGAATAAGCTCTCCCACCTAACAAACTAGTCTTTCGGGTTGTGCTTTATTGGTTCATTTTATAACAATTGGTATTAGAGTCGGTGGAGGTTCTCTAATACCATCCCTCTTTGCATCATGCCACATTTGGTTGGAGAGGAAGAGTTGGTGTTTTGAAGGCAAAATCTCTCATATCACCATTGCGAAGAATAGATGTTTGAAGTGGGTGTTTGGACATAAGAATTGTAAAATTCCAAAATAGAGCGAAATTTTTTTTCAAGTGAAAATGGTGTTTGAAATTTAGAATTGTGTTTGGACATGAATATAATTTTGGATTGTTTTTGATGTTTTGTGAGTGAAAATTTCTAAAATGCATTTTCAAGTGAAAATTGGAAATTTTATGAACAAACGCTGATTTCGGAAAAAAGTGAAAATTGTTTGGAAAAAGGGAAAAGTTTCTTATGTCCAAACGGGCTCGAAGATTTGTTTCAGTATTTGAAGATTTTGGATATGCTGAGTTGACTGCAACAGCTATTCCAGTCTCTGTTTGTACTTTTCTATACCTCGATTCTTTCTTTCAATAAAATTTTCCAATCTTATTAAAAAAGAGTTGGTAGAGGTTCTCAGTTGGAGAGTCACTGCCACTATAAAGAAAGTATTATCAAGTGCTTGGCTCAAGAAGAATCGGGCTTGCATGTAGGAGGATGTTTTTGTATAGCTAAATTGTTTTGTATACCGAAATAACAACAACAAAAAACCTAGTGGGATCCCACAAGTGGGGTTTGGGGAGGGTAGTGTGTACGCAGACCGTGCCTCTACCTTTGGAAGGTAGAGAGTCTGCTCTGTATACCTAAATAAATAGTAATAAAAATTCTTTTAGATAAGGTTTTTAGACAATTCAACAAGATAGCAGAGTATTTACGATCGTGGCAGATATTCAAGTAGCTTCTGCATATCGATATGTAGCATTTTTGTTGCTGCTTGAGAACCATTGGTATTGTTACACACTTCCTAAGTTTTCAAAAATCTAAGGAAAAATAAAAAAACAATACCAACACCATATACACTAACAAGCTAAATGGGTAACTGGAAATCAGCCTTCCCAGATGCCTATTATTTAAGAAGAATTTTCCTGTGCGAGTAATAGGGCCGAACATTAGCTGCAGACACCATTCACTATAAGAGGGTAAGGCCCTGCTAATTCTCTACCTTGCGTTAAGGAAGCTGGGGCTTGCTACAGAGGGCTCAAAGATACCAGAGATTGCAGAAGATGAAAAAAGAATGTCTTGCTTTTCTGGCAGTACTCCGAAGTCACAAAATCAAAGTCATACACCACCAAAGAAGCAATAAATCATCGAAGTTCAGCACGGCTACCAGTTTTCTCAAAAACAAACCCTTTTGCTTTTCTTCAATCTTGGGTATCACATATCTGTACGCCTTCTTCCTCTTCAGCTCCAAGAATGCATACTGACATGGCCTTATTCGTCCTACTTCGAATTGTTCTTTCTTTCATATGTTTACCATCTGTGACTTTTTTGGTGACTGTTCCACAACACAGTGAACCTTTTGGATGAATGTTTGGAACATTGCTCTTTCCGGTGGCCCTTACGACGACACCTTCTTTGTCCTGCTTTACAGTCATGCTTCCGGTAATTTTTTCTAGCAAAAGTGTCTATGTTTTACCATTGAATTTCCAAGAAAGTCTTCTATTCCTGTTCTTCGTGTTGTTAGAGTTTCAACCTCTAAAAATCTTTTCTTCTTCTTTTTTTTTATGCTCTCAATGTTCGGGTATTGAGTCCCTCTTTTGAACATTGTTTTTTCTTGTTGTGTCAGAAGGATCTTTTTCTCATCCTTTGTTTCATGCTACCACATTGGTATTAGGATTGTTCTTAGTGGATCTGTATCAGTTTATGGATTTCCTGGATTTGTTAGGTGGAATGTAGGAAGTGTTTGTTGTTTTGGGATGTTCTCTGTATATTTAAATACCATCTTGGTACTGTTTTAATAAAATCTTTACCTTCTCAAGAAGGAAAAAAAAATTCATACTACCACATTTTTGGATATCTCCCATGAACATTAAAGTCTTTTCAAATAGTCACTATAGCTTCACTGAAACAGAACAAAAGTTCTGGTCTGCTACTGTTTCTTATGTTCTCCTCACAGTTGGTATGGTTTGATGTCCCTATGGAGTCTGGATACTCCCAACCCAAAAGGAAAAAAAAGAGAGAAAAATCCAGAAGATGCCTTAATATTCTCTAATGTCTATCCTGGCAGGAAAGCTGGCTTTTATAGTGATAGCTTGTTTATGGAGCATGGAGTCTCTATACTGGAGGATTTGGTGATAATGTTGGCAGATGGGATTGCAAGTATGTATTTGGAGCTTATGTCTGTTGATAGTAGTATGTCAAATGAAATGAACAACCTAGGGTTGAGTTTGTGTACATTGTCAACGCGGGCACTTCAGAAATTACGGAATGAGGTATTACTTCTCTGCGGATTCAAACATTTTTTTAATTGTGTTAATCATGGATCCTCCTCTATATATATTCACAACTTGTCTTCATTCAGAATCGCATCTTCTCTTTCTTAGATATTCTTGATGGAGACTATAGGTTGATACTTCAGGGTTCTGCCTGCTGGCTTTTGTTTTCTGTGCTCATGTTACCAGTTGGTAGTGGCATTGCATTTTTCCTTTATTTGTCATAATACAAGTTCAAACTTAAGTCCTTAATGATCAAAATGATCCTTTTTCTCTAGCAAGCTGATATGCTGGACTTGTCTCCTAAAGAATCTGAAGAAAAGATGAAGCCTAAAAGAAATTAAAGTTTGAGATGTATAATTGACATGGTTATGCGTTAAATGTGTAAATTTCATGGCATAAATATTGAGTTGCGCATCTTATATTTTGTAGACTGCTGTTCTATGTAGACTTAGCTTTTAGGGATGGGGAAACAAGGATTAATTAAAGTTTCACATGTCACCTCCAACTACTCTCACTGCTAAATTTCCGGGATTTTTTATGAAGTCACTGGAAAGGCAGTAAAAATAAATTTCTGTCGGTCCACGGCTTCGTAGAGGTCGAATACCAACTTGTTGAAATGAATTTTTAACAGAGATGTTGTCGTTACTTTTTGACGGCATTTTCAACTACCCTTGTTGTATGAAAGAGCTTGTGATAGTTTGAAACTTTTCAATGGCCTGGCCATTGTTATATTAAATGTTAGAATAGTATGACGGTTCTATGGGCTAACTCCTCGTCTTCCCCTCACAATACTAAACACTCCCCTGCCATTCAATTCAACCTTTCTCCAAAGGTTCATTAAGAAAATTGGTAGATGAAGTTGTTACAACATTGATCAGAAGACTCCTAGAAAATAATATTTTAGGGGGGTGCTGATGAGTAGGCTTTTGTTGTTTTTGAATGCACTAAACAATAGATTTGGTTGTTTATCTAAGCAATATGTAAAGCTAACTAATATTTCGTTTTGACATTGGTAATTGCTTATGTAATGGTGTTTTTGTTGGATATGCTGATGTTGGTGAATGCGTTTGTAGTTTGGTGGAGGTTTAGTGAATTATTAGATGTGCTTGTTTGTTGAAGTTGATAGGTAATGTGTTAGACATAAAACTAGAACAGTATTATGACTTAACCACCGAAAGTGCAGAATATTTTTCCAAAATGTGACATTTTCCAACGGCAGGCCGTCAAAAATCTATTTACTGATGGAAAACCGTTGAAAAGTTTCAAACCATCACTAGCTCTTTCATACACCAAGGCCAATTATAATGCCGTCGAAAAGTACTGATGTCAACTCTTTTCCCTCAAAAATTCATTGAGACGAGTTGGTTTCAGACCTCTCTGAAGCCTCAAAAGCTGTTGGAAATTTATTATTTCCAACGAACGACTTCCTTCGTAAAAAATTGCGGAAATTCTAGCAGTGAATGGTCTTGTTAGCTGATATAATAATGTGGCAGCTTCTTTTCTCTCTGGTTAACGGAACTTCTCCTTGCCTGTCGATGGATTTCATGGACTTCGATGTGGTTTGGCTGATTATTAGGGTTAACGTTTTGTCCAATTGCTACTTATGTATGGGAATACCAGGTTGCTACAGCACATAGTGTTTACTGAAACAGTGGAGATCTAATGATCTTTACTGAATAATGAAAATAGCCACCTTCAGCAGGGGAGATTATCTGAGTATGGGGAGCAGCCAAGTCTCCAATTCTGCATGAAAAAGACAAATTTCATGATAACTGACGGTGGATGAATTTGGTGGAGGAAATGCATTAAATATCAAAAGCCTGTGTACCTTCTTGGTACACCTTTTATTAATAATACTGTACCTTAACAAAAGAGAAAGAACCATTAAATATCAAAATAAACTTTTGTAAAATCATAAATGGTTTGGAGTCTAGAGCTATAAGCCACCTGCCATGTCTGAGAGGGACATGCAGTTTGCAATTTATAATATATTGATCTACTGGTGAATTTTTGCCTTTCAAATGTTTTAACAGGTTGCTCTGAAACAATGGTTGCATCAGAACATGGACGCAGTTGTTTCCATGTACGAAGATCGGTTTGACTTGTGCACATTGCAATGCCATCTTATCGAGGAATCTAGCAAGAGCAAAGTTCAAAATGTGAAGTGGTGGGAGAAGCTTTGGGTGATGAGTTCTCAGCCTGTATTATCTCAACTGAATACTGTTGTGATCAACCAAATCTCTGTAGCTGTTAAACGAACCAAGGAACTTAGGGCCTTAACTGGGTGGTAAGTGAAGTCCTTCATTTCTCATGCTTTATTTCATGTCATGCATTTAATTTTTTGGTCTTCTTCTTGTGATGTCCTGGACCCTATGATCTTCTCGGATAATTGTCAAGGTTCTTAGTTATGGATGTTTCATGTAATTTTGGTTTTCAGTTCATTACCTGCGATACTTGGGTCCGGATGTTAGAAAAAATTAGCTTTCGTCCCGATGTTGGAGCTGATATGTCCTTAGTTATCAAATGCAGATATAACAATTTTATGACCATAGATAGAGGAAATGCATGATTGCTTACAGAAAGAGTTACACTGATAGTTGGTTATGCTAAGGTGACAGAATTGCAATTATAATTAAAGGACATGACAGTAAGGTTACTGACCAATTAGGATATTGTTGGTAAAATTGCGGGTTGTTGTACAAACGTGAAGTGTGCCAGGTTATATTATTGAGCCTGACAAAATAATGAGAATCTTTGTTTTTTGTCAACTAATTAGATGATCTTTTTAATTATCAAATGCTGCAGAGCTGCCCGAAAGATTGGGCATGCTGTTCAAATTGAGAATTCTTCGTAGACAGCGGTTGTGAGTTCGAGTCTCCCCAAGAGCAAAGTGGGAAGTTCTTGGAGGGAAGGATGCCGAGGGTCTATTTGGAAACAGCCTCTCTACCCTAGGGTAGGGGTAACGTCTGCGTACACACTACCCTCCCCAGACTCCACTAAGTGAGATTATACTGGGTTGTTATTGTTGTTGTTGTTGTTCGTAGACAGCGAGAAGTTGTTTCCACATATCCTGGTTGTTTATCGGTCTTTTTAATTGGTATATTACATCACTGATTATTTTGGCATCTCAAAATGTTGAAGCCTTAACAGAGTTTTTGGTCAATTAAGTCTTATTCCGTAGATAAAGATACATGGAAAAGCTGTTTTGAATCATCTTGTTACTGCCCTACGTCTTTGCTTGTGCAGGCATTAGCAAGCCCGAAGTATAATTTACTTACTGTCGTTATCTTTCTTTACCTTTCAGGAGATATTACTATAGTCTTCTCCTTGAATTGGCTGATATTGCAATGCCGGTGATAAGAACTGTTATTTCTAAGCTGAGCGATGCTATCTCATTCTTTTTGGTTTGCTTGATAGGACGGTCTTTGGGGCTTATCTACACTGGGATAAGGCAATCCCTGCGATGGAAGTAAGATCTAGCAGTAGTCCACTTTCCTTTTTGTGTTCATAACAAATTTTCAACTCATTTTTCTTCATTGCTTATAGATGTAGTGAGAATACCAGCTTCAATTCTTTTTAGGCCCATTTGAGCATCCCCTGGTTAGATTTTAACTTCACGATTCAGTTTGTTTTCTTGTACACTAGTTAAGATTAATACTGTTGAAGGAATGTGCTAAAAGTTGCTGTTCTATTTCTCGCCGGCAAGTTTATTTTTTGACTGTGGAAGAATTTATTCAGGTATCATTCATTTGTCTGAGATCGAGTTTCGGATTTGAGGCCTAGACCATGCTTCCGATTTTTGTTGTGGAAAGAATTGAGAGATGCAACGCACGAATTTATTACATTATTTGAATTATCAAAGAGAAAATTTCTAAAATAGCATAAAGAGTTTTTTTTTTTTTTTTTTTGGTTTTTAAAAAAAAA
>MU686482.1:48039-68656 GCA_026770625.1 Nicotiana glauca
TTTTTTTTTTTTTTTTGGTTTTTAAAAACTTTTAATTAGTGGAAGACGAACAAGTTTTCCTGTTACCATTTATAACTCTTCTGGTGGTCCTAACTGCTAGGCCGTCATATTTGGCCCCGTTTGATCATTAGTTTTGCTAAAATAAATTTGGGATTTATTTTTAAAACTCGTGTTTGACCATAAATTTTGTTCATATTTAGGCAAAATCTCAAATCAGAAACCCAAATCCCAAAATTATTCCAATTGCTGATTTTGAGCCAAAATTTTAAAATTTGGGAATTATATACATATTTTTTCAAAATAAAGTTGGGAAATATATTTTGAAAAAATATGTCTAAATATATTTTTATTTTCAAATTAAACTTCATCAAAATCAAACCAATCGCTAGCTTGATCTCCAATACAGGTAGCGGAAACAGAAATGGACAAGGAAACAAAAGCTGAAGCTTTGGAATGTGATGGTGTTTACTGAAAGCGCTACATCCTTCTCTTTTCTATTTGATCTTTTTCAGAAAAAGAAAAAAAACAGCTGCTCGGCAAATATTTTCAAGACCACGTACTCTAGTTTGTCCGCTTCTGGTTACACACCACTAAAAGTCAAATATGATCTACGTAGCATAGGTGTTGCTATTCTTTTGACGAGTTCAGAACCAAAATGTGGTTTTTTTGGATAAATAATATCTTAATAAGTGTAAAAAAAAAATGACATTTTTATATATAGTGCCCAAATACTAGGTGCTATATATTAACGTTAATTGTGCCGTTAATGTATAGCGCCCAGTATTTGCGCAATATACATAAAAAAGCTGACACGTCCACGTATAGCGCCAAAATACCCGGCACTATATATAAAAAGCTGACACGCCCAGGTATAGCGTTTAGTATTTGGGCTCTATACTCCTTTTTCCTGGCCCCACCAATAGTTCCTAACTTCAATATTCAAAAGCATATAGTGCCCACATTTTGGGCGCTTATAAAGACGTTAGGATTGTATAGAAATTCATTCAAAAAGATTTTTAACTCTTGTTGAAACGTTTGTTGTTGTTAAATTCTCCAGCATTTTTTCATTATATCTGAAGAGCGTAGAATAAGAGTTTAATTATATTGGGGGGGAGGGGAGGGAGGAGGGTTGAGGTTGTGATAGAGAATAACTCTGTGGGTTACAGTTTACCTGCTAAGTGTCATGTTAAACTGCCACTTACAATGGAGTACGATAAATTGATATCGTTGTTATGCAAAAAAATGAGTGTGAGGAAACGTTTAGTGATACTTAAAGTAACAGGAAGATATTCGTATTGCGTCACTCCGCAAGGGGTTGCTTTTTACTCGGAGTTTAACATCGATGATGATGAAACTTGGAGTGATTTTCTGAGGACTCCGGACGAATGCTGGGAATTTCTTGTAATCACAATGTTGGAGATGTACGTGAAGGTCGAAGACGTTCCAAAAAACGAGGTTATGCGTAGTAGAGTTAACCCCCAGTCATCGGGTGGTTATTCTGGAGCAGTTTTTGTCGGATAGGTTCCGGATGAAAGAGTTTTCCTTGATTTAAACTTATCACCGCCGACGAATGAGCAGCGAGAAAATAATTTATACCCCGCTTTCTATATTTCACAAGACGAGTGGTAAACTTCAATTTTTATTTGTGTTAATTATGTATATTTTTGGCGTATTGAATTTGTATTAACGCTCATATATTTAATAGGGGGTACCAGCCGAATATGAATTTTACAAGTGGCCCATCCGGTAGTCATCACCTAATTGAAAACGTCCATCATGGAATTTCATCACATTACGTCTTGTAAGTGAAGTGATATAGCCATATGGAAAGCATTTATTAATTCAGTAGCTTATATTTTTGTTGGTTGTGCAGTGAAAACGAGCAAGTTGAACCACCCGTACTCACTCAATTGCTTGAAAACGACGTATTACATCGGGATCTGGCAGATGCACAGAGTGAGGAACAGAACAATGATTATGATAACAATGCCGATGAATCCGGAGATGAGACACCCTTTTCTCGTGAGGGTGGTGATGTGCAGGATGAGGAGGAAGGACCTGATTTGAAGAGAGACCCCCTAGACGAAAAGTGTACGAGTCCGAAGTGCCGTTTCATTCGAGGGAGATTTTTTACATTGATAACTTGCCAACCGTGCCGGATGTGGAATCTCTCACAAGGGATTTTGATGAAATTCAGACATCAATGTGGGATGAGTCTAGACCAACGGTGCTTGCAAAGGGGATGCTTTTTCCTAATAAAGCACGCCTAAGCAGGGCTTGTAAAATGCACAACGTAAAAGAGTATCATGAGATGCAGGTATGGGAGTCAAGTCCGACGGTATACAATGTTGTTTGCTGCAGGTGGTTTTGGCCATGTAATTGGATGTTGCGTGCGACCAAGAAGAAGACAGGTATGTGGAAAGTGGGTAAATACATTCCCACCCACACATGCGAAATGGACATATTCAACGGGAATCACTTCAACTTGGATATTGACTTGATTTCTCTTGTTCTTATTCCATACATCGATCAGTCCATAAGGTATAATATCAAAAAGTGCATTACAGCAGTTCACCAGGAACATGGCCATACCATTACTAAAATAAAGGCATTTCTCGGGTGCAAACGAGCATTTGAAATAGTCTATGGTAACTGGGATAAGTCATTTGCAGATGTGCCTACGTACATGGCTGCACTGCAGCAGTTTAACCCCAGGACAGTTGTTGAGTGGCAGCTTGAGCGGAGTCCGGGTAAACCAGAATATATATTCAATTACGTGTTTTGGGCGTTTAAACCAGCAATTGATGATTTTTTGCATTGTCACCCCGTAATATCCATATACGACACTCATGTCTATGGAAAATACGATATCAAGTTGTTGATAGCCGTGGCAGTAGATGCTAATGGACAGATATTTCCTCTAGCTTTTACTATTTGTGCCAATGAAAGCCAATAGACGTGGACCTATTTTTTAACCACTTGAAAGAGCACGTTGTCAAACAGCATTCCGGTATCTGTCTAATATCTGATCGGCACGGGGGTATCTTAAGTTCTATGGAGAACTTGCCTGCATGGCAAGAACCTTATCCCTACCATCGTTACTGTGTTAGGCACCTTAAAGCCAATTTCCAGAAGGCATATCCCAATAAGGATCTGCATGATTTGACGTGGATAACAGCAACAGACCACCAATAGTATAAGTTCCGGAGGCACATGGAATATATCAGGCAAGAAGACGAGGCAACCTATCGTTAGTTAATATGACATGACCCTGAAAAGTGGACTTTGCATGCGGATGGTGGCAGACGATGGGAAACTGTGACTACAAATGTGTCAGAGTCTTTCAACGGGTTATTGAAGTCGGCAAGAGGATTGCCTGTCACAGCCATGGTGCGGATGTCGTTCAAGTAAATGGTGGAGAGGTTTGTTGAAAGGTCTGCAGCTGGAACGTCATTAATGGAAAGGGGTGTTGAATTTATGCCAGTGCCGATGAAGAAATTTGAGAAATACAGACGGCGAGCACACTAGCATTCATTTTTGCAGTATGATAACAAAAGAAACGTTTTTGAAGGTCGCACCGCTATCCATCAAAATCGGGGTAATAATGTGCATAATGTAAATGAATCTACAAGGTTATGCTCTTGTGGAAAATGATTCATCTACGACATGCCTTGCTCACATGCCATCAAGTGCTTTCAACAAATTGGTTTAGGTGCAACCAACTATGTTGATCAACAATATAATATTTCCAAGTACCTAAACACATATAGGGGTCAGTTGCAGCTAGTGGATGTTGAGCATTATTGGTTTCCGGAATTATTTAAAATGGTGTGTAACAAGTCCTATTTGCATAAAATACAGGTGCAGAAGAGAACGCATATACAAAACCAAATGGATGTTAGTGGTATCGTTTATGCACGCAAATATAGTATATGCTCGCAAATATGACACGACCGTAGAAAATGTCCTTTGAGTGGCAACAGTAATCAAGCTCGAGGTGGGTGTTCTTCTAGCGTACCTAATTACCCATGAGTTGATGTTGTAATAATTAGTTGTTATGTCTATGTTGCAAGATTTATGAAATAAAATAATGCTTGTTAATTATGATTTGTACTTTCCCATTTTAGCTATTTAAATAATAATTTAATAAAATTATCTATATATTTAGCACGGTTAAATATACAGGTTTGTGTGTGTTGTCTTGTTGAACTGAAAAAGCTGACCAGCTGACATAAAGCTGTCTTGTCAACATCATGATATTTACATGCAAAATATAGCTCCATTAGATAGTACGTAATGTATTTAGCGTGGCCGAACACTACGTTATATGTGTTGTCTTGTCGAACTAAAAAAGCTGACCAACTGACATAAAGTTGTCTTGTCAGCATCATGATATTTAATACGCAAAATATAGTGCCATTAGATAGTACATTATATGTGTGTTGTCTTGTAGAATTTAAAAAGCTGACCAGCTGACATAAAGTTGTCTTGTCAACGTCATGATATTTAACACGCAAAATATATCTCCATTACATAGTACGTTATGTATTTTGTCTCGCCTATAAATAACGGGTTCATTGTAGTTATTTGTGTGCTCAAAATTTACTAAAAGCAAATATTTTATTAAAAGTAAGATTTTTTTTTACTAAAAGCAAATATTTCATTAAATAGCTCAATCTCTTCATCCACCAAAGCGCAACTGTGGAAAAGTATGCTCGATGCAAAATTGTTGGGACGGTGGTGAAGTTGGACGCCGCTACTGGCATTGTATGAACCGGTTTTACAAGGTTCCCGGCGAGCCTATTTGTGATTTTGAGGAATGGATTGATGAACCATATTATCAGGAATGCTACAGAGAACAACTGCAGTATCTTCATAATGTGTGTTTAAAACAATGGAAGCAAGAAAAAGAAAGCAATATAATTATTGCAGACTTGAGGGCGAAACTGAAGGAGGCAGGAGAAGAAAAATGGAAAACTCAATGGAATTGTGAAGCACAGAAGGAACGTAAAAAAAATATAAATGGAAACTTGCGGAAGTGAAGGCGAAACTGAAAGAGGTAGAAGAAGAAAAAGAACAACTGAAAAAACGATTTAAGCGGTTGGAGTGGAGAATAAATGGCAACCGGGGCTAAACATTGGCATGTATGTATTTAGTGTATTTTTCACATTTCATGTATTTTTATTATGTTGGCCTGCTATGTTTGTGTTTGTGTTGTAGTAATGTTTTCCTTATTTGTTGTACTAAATTTTATTTTAATTAAAGTGAAAGTTAAGTTTAATTGCTTGTGCTGTTATATGAAACTATCAAATAAATGGAGAACTAAAAAAAGTAATGGGCATATTCGATTAAATATTATCTTTAATTTATAAAAAAATATTATTTACACCAAATAAAAAAAAAAGGAAGGCCGAATCAATGTGTCCCGCATCCGGTGTGTCTCAATGCATCCGCTGGCCTGAGGCGCATCCCCTCCCGCCCGGGTACGTTATCAGGATCATCATCATCAAGTCAGCTTTTTATAGCCGGATGCGGGGCAGGATGACATGTATCGGTGGTGCTGTCAGCTCCAGTAGAAGGCTACATAATAATATGAAACTTAGTATAGAAAACTACATAACATTTCATAATAATTTATATTGTCTTACCATCATCGTGTCTGGATCCTGAATGTAGTCATCTGTTGAAGCATCGCATGAAGCCTTAAAAAGGAAATTAATAAAGTTAAAGAAAATAAATAAGTTACAGTTAAAACAAATTCAAATTTAATACTAATAAACTCATACTTGCGCATGTGATATGGAGCCATAACTCAGTCGGCGCCCACTATAAAATCTCGGGTCGTTCGATCGCCATTAATGGTAGACATGCTTGGGAAGTATCTACCTAATCCACTCCTTGAATATCCGAGCCCGTGATCAATAATTGAACCAATGGGGTCACCTGCGATAGCACTGGAGTGCGATAAATTCCAAGGCTATAAGACGGCATGTCCGCCTCATGCATGCCACCTATCATATCAGCAGCAACATCATCAGGAGGAGCCTCAACACCCCCTTGCTGGGGACCACCTCCTATCCGCCCACGACCACTTCGTCCAGAACCACCAGCTCGTCGGGCACCACCATCTCATGGGATACCTCGACCTTGCTGGTACTGCGCTAGGTCTATATAATCGGCCTCGTGTGCCAAACGCTGATCTGATCGGGCTCGCTGCAGTGTCTGGGTAGCCGCATCCATGAATCGATGACTATACTCCTGCATGGCCACAGGATCATGGACATGACTCTGCATTTGCTGCCCCATATGGTAGACGGTATGCAATCCAATCGTCTGCACAAAGTAAAAAATATAAACTACATATTTGGTACTAAATTACAGGTATATAATTAATAATAACAGAAAACATACCAGGACCTCGTGTCTCCCGGCGTATGGGATGTACCGACCGTGTGCCTAATGAAGTGGGTTCCCAATAAAAAGTTGAGAAATAGTGTGGTACCATGCCATATAACGTTGAATAGGAAAGTGTTGTGGAGGTGGAGTCAAGTCCCCTCGCCTGTCCCAAGTACCCAACTGCTAGTCAAGCTATGCCATAAATGTGTCGTCCGCCCTGGACCGATCATCCCTTTCATAATGTAAAGCATGCCATGCATGCGGACTCGGTATAGGCTGCGGCAGGTCAAACTGACGAAATACCCGATCGGAGGCATGATGCTCGACAATATCGAGGCATATGAGCAGGACAGAAGCCCTCCAAATATGTCGGCCGAGCATGCAATACGCTGGCAGGGTACCTATTACCTCATCGCTGTACGACGTCCAGATGAACTATCAAATAAGAACACAAACCGTTAGTATGTGCAACACTAAGTTAATCTATAACAGGTAAGTTTAGTTAGATATTCACCTGTGCATCCTCCAGCAGATCCAACACATTCCTGTAGAGGGGTAGATTATGATGTGCATCATACTCTCGTGCAAGAGTACGATGCATAACCCACCTAGAGTCTAGAGGGAGTTGCGGAATTTCTACATTAGCCGATAGCTGTGGTAGAGGTGGCCGAAATTGCATAAATCGCTCCCATACCCAAACCTAACATATAAAGCTGATGTAAAGTATGAGATTAACTATAACTAGGTAGAATTATAACTAATTGACATATTATTTGAATATTTTGTCACCTGTAGAAGAGGCAGAAAGCTACCAATGTCTCTCTGTGTGCTGATGCAAGCCCGACACATCTGCCTGTATAAATATGAGATGACAGCACCACCCCAGCTGTAGATGGCTGTATCCTCGAACCGGACAATATGATGCAGAAAACGGAGGCTCACTAGGTTCCCCGAAGTGTTCGGGAATAAGACCCCCCAAGTAGAAGGAGCAACAACAGCCTCGTATATCGCTGTACATCCACCTCCGCTGACTCGTCAGTGATAATACAGTGGATCTGCACCAGGTGGTCTCTAATAGGGACCAACTGCATATGACTGGACCCAGACGCTACATCCTCGTTCTCCGGCCTGAAACCCGTGATCATGTGCAACATATCCCAATAAGATTGCTAATTATAATATCTCCTAGTCGCAGGCAGTAAAACTGGCAAGCCACCAGCGGACAGGCCATATAAAATCTCAGCATCCTAGAGTGTGATGGTGGCCTCGCCGATGGGCAGATGGAACTCCGGTCGCAACCGCTCAATTAAGGCCGTGATCAAAGCCAAGTTGAGCTGTATCCGGCCAATACTAATAATCCTATATAATCCCATCTCCTCCAGGTAATGGACCACGTGGAGATGTAAAATGCGGGGAGGACTCAAAAACTCCCACAATAGATCCACTCTCCTGGCCCGATAAGTCTGCATAAGCAATTGTCCATCTCATATATACTCGGATCTATGCTGGGGCTGTAGGCTAATAGATCCAACGTCCGAGGGCCGGGATGTATAGTTGCGTCTATGTCGTCAACTGTAAATTAAAATAACATTAATTGTATTTTATTCTGTATGGGTTCCGGGCTTGATATTTTGAGGCCTAGTGGCACCAAACTATCATTAATAATTATGTGTTTGTTTTATAATTTAAATTCATAATTTTTAATAACTTAATTGTAATATATATATATATATATATATATATATATATTGAGGCCCGGTGGCACCAAATTAACATTACTAATTATGTGTGTTGATACAATTATTAACTTAATTGTACAAAGTTCACATTTTCAACTACCAGTATAAGATACTTAAACAAAAGGAATTCTAAGCTAAAATACTACACATTACTATGCTACAAGGCTCTAAATTTTACTAAGGGTCTACATTTTACTACGCTAAAAAGGTCTAGATTTTACTACGCTAAAAAATAATCTAAACTAAACATAAACAACAAATAAATTTAATTGCAAATAAAATACAAAACGACATGAAAACACATATATATAAATCAGGATATTAACAGACAAATTTATTTGACAAATTTATATTTTTCTTATAAAATACTAATATTAAATCCGGATAAATTTAACATACTAGTTTCGAAAAAAAATCACAAACCGAAATAGAACACATACAAATCAAATAATATACATTATTATAAAAGTTTCAACTTAAAATAAATCGAAATACCTCGATTTATAATTTTCGGAAAGCAAATAGATTGAAATTTTGACTCCGGAAGTGTGAATCAACAATAATACGAAACTCTACTCGAATGTGGGACCTACGTTCTTCACCTTTTATGTGACGGGGGGACCCAATTTTTTTTTAAATGGTGGGGCAGCGATTATGGGAGTGGGGGACCAAAAAGAAGGAGTAAAATATTGAGGAAGAAGAAGCAGATCGTCTTGATGAAGAAGACAGATCGATTTTTAAAAAGTGGCATAGCGCAGGGTATTTTGGTGCTATACCTGGGCGTGTTAGCTTTTTATGTATAGTACCCAAATACTGGATGCTATACATTGACGGCGCAGTTAACGTTAATATATAGTGCCCAGTATTTGGGCACTATATATAAAAATATCTTCTTTTTTACATCTATTAAGGTGCTACTTGTCCAAATGAACCATATTTTGGTTCCGATTTTGACTCCCTGTAATTACTATATTTTACGCGAGCTAGTCTAGTTCACACTTTTACATTGTGGCATTAGTGGCTAGACCAAAGAATTCAAGCTGAAGAATCCTGAATTCATGTGAAACTGCAGTAATAGATGTATGAGTGAAAATATATCTTTAGGATATTTAAACCAAGATAGCAATAGGGGAAGTGTTCTCAAGTCGCCCTTTATCGAAATGGCCCGAGAAGCGACTAAGTCTGTGGTTGAGGAGTCAACAAAGGATGAAGTTGAAGAATCAACAAGGGTCGAGGCTGAGGTTGAGCTCCTTTGTTGAGGTTACAACGGCTAGTTTCAAGATATAACAAGGCATAGAATATTCTAGCGGATGTTTTCTGTACTTGTACTATTAGGGTTTGTTAGGAGTATGTTCCCTATAAATAAAAAAAGATATTATGATAGGGAACATATGGTATTCATTTTGTAAAAAAGATACTTTAACTTGAGAAAGAGAATCAAATCTCATTTGCTAAGATACAACATCATATTTTTACTGAGATTCTTGTCGGTACCTTCCCATTAGATTCGAGAATAACCCGAATGTTCAAGGGTCATCATTGTCAGAAAGAATATCCACTCACTCTATCATTTCTTGGGTGACACATTCATTCTATTTACTTAAATATCATTTATTTTTTTTATTGTTATTAAATGCTACATTGTTATTTCTAATTTGTGGAATATTTATTACATATCACTGCCACTGTCCGACCATACTTGCATAGTATTTATTGCTTCTTTAAGAACCCCATCTAAGGATATTATTAGTCAAATAATTTGACATCGTCTGTGGGGATTTCTTAAATAAATTTTTAGTTTCCTCTAAATCTACCCCGATCTCCTTTTTTTGTGTACAAAACTTAGGGGTGGCTCAAGAACATTGGAGGCCTAAAGTCAAAATTTATTATGGAAGAAATAGATAATGAAAATAAGGCACTCCGAGACTAGATGAAAGAGCACCAAGAGCGAGTTGACAAGATACCGAGCAACTTCGAAAACGAGCATAGAAGAGACACCCTACTCTCTAGTCTATGAGACAAAGATAGTAATACCAGTTGAGATTGAAGAATACAGCCTAAGGTACTTCCATGAAAGAGGCACGGATAACGACGAGAGTAGAAGGCAGGAATTCGACGAAGTCAGCAAACGAAGAGATATGACCTATATAAGAATGGTCACCCAAAAATAACAAGCATAATGCTATTACAACAAGAAATCAAAGGCCAGACCCCTCAAAGTTGGGGCCTACGTACTGGAAGCTAAAACTCATACGAGCAAAGATCCTTGGGAAGGCAAGCTGGGAACAAATTGGGACGGTCCACATAAAGTTACTGCCAAAGCAAACAAGGGTTCATTCCAATTGGAGACAATAGAAGGAAAGCAACTACTAAACAATTGGAATATCAACCACCTCAAATACTTCAACTTCTAAGAGAAAGAAAGTCCTCCATGCCGTACTCGTTTTTCCCTCACTTGAATTTTGTCCTATTTGGGTTTTCTCGAGGAGATTTTTAACGAGACGGCAAGGGAAACGCTTTGAAAGGTAGGGTTGTGGTTACTATTTCATTGCTCAAACTCTCAATACTTTGTAGGTCGACTAATGAAAGGACTAGATAGATTGTGATTGGGACTGGAACTCCATCCAAAACCCAAAAATCTGTAAATTTCTTCAAGTATGTAACTAAAGAAACAATGTCAAAGCAATAAGAAACTTACGCTTATCAGCACACCTCTCGCTTAAAGGTTATGTTCGACTAAGCTCGAACAAACACCTACCTGCCCTCGGCTGCAATCTAATGAAAGTTTATGTTCGATTATGATCGAGCAAACACTTACCGACCCTCGACCGCAATTAAACAAAAGGTTACGTTCGTCTAAGCTCGAACAAATACCTACCGAACTTCGGCCACATTTTAACAAAAAGTTATGGTCGACCTCGCTCAAACAAACACCTACCGGACCTCGGCCAGGATTTAACAAAAGGTAATGTTCTACCTCACACAAACAAACACTTATCGACCCTTGGTCGCGATTTAATGAAAGGTAATCCTAGATCTCGCTCGAATACATACCTACCGGCCCTCGATCGTGATTTAACGAAAGGTAATGTTCGACCTCGCTCGATCAAACACCTATCGACCCTCTGTCACGTCTCAATAAAGAAGTAAAAATATACATAAGTACAGAAAATAAACCACAAGAAGAGAAAAAGATGCAAAGAAAAACTTTGATATTTCATATACTTAAACTGTTTGCAATAGGCTCATGAAGTTGCTGACAAAAAAATATACAAAAAACAACAAAAGAGAAAGCTACTAGTCACCATCATTACGGCATTGCCTCTATCATCAGTTGAAGAAGGCACATCCTCCGCAACACCGGAAGATGAGGCCTCTCTGCGACTTGGGAGAACAGGGTCGTCATCCCCGCAGGTCGTATATCCATATCCTCCAAACAAATTGTCTTGGGACTACCCTCTGGGCTCTCCCTGATATGCAATGTGGTTGTCTCTCGAAGGATGAAGTCGCAGTCTCCTACATCGACGACCATCGGCCTCACTCCCACAACGTTAGTTGCCCTCCTCTTACTAGGCATTGTGAGCACGTGATTTTTGCCTCACATGAATCACTCCCAAAAATGCAAAACAAAATAATTTTTCCTTTTGTGTGCAATTTTATGAATTTTTCATGATATTTCCAGCTACTGTTTGCATTTGTGTGTGCACGTTTATTTGTGTAAATTAATGAAAATACAGAAATAAATTGTATTTTTGCATTTAGAATTTAATTTCACAATTAGTATTACTTGAGTAAGTGGATGTTTTACAAAAATGAAGAAAATCACAAAAAAATAATGTATTTTTACATTGTAAGGTTTAATGTCCGAATTTTGTATTTTCTTTTAATTGGGTAGTGAATTATGTGTGATAATAATTATTTTAGTCAACTAGTGTTTTAGGATAATTTGGATTAAGAGTTAATTTTGGTTTATATTGTTTTTACTTTTTAAATTAAAAAAAGTTGGGAAAATTTGAAAAAAAAAGAAGGAAGAAATCAGGATTGGGCTACCTGGGTAATGTTTGCCCATGCCCAAACTAAATTCAATTGATCCAGCCCAAATCCATGCCCCAATCCGGTCCGCCCCTACCCGGAGCCAAACGACGGCGTTTGGAGGTCCTTTGATCTGAGCCGTTTAATCAATTTGATCGAACGGTCTCAAACCCATCACCCATGACCCGATCCCGACCCGTTTCATCCAGGACCGACCCAGTCTCCCACTTAAAGAAACGATGTCGTTTCTATTAAGTAATTGATCCAGGCCGTTGATCTTAATTGATCTAACGATCTGGATTGAATCCCTCATCCCGTATATAAGTTTCCAAAACCAACCCCACCCCCTTCAGAACACCCCCTACCACTTCGTCTCTAACCTTCAGAGACCAAACCCTTCGCCGCCGCCCGCCGAAAATCGCCCACGGCGACGGCCAACATCCAATCAGCCCCAAATTTACACCCCTGACCCGCCTCAACCTCCTCTTCCCAAATCCAGACCCCCCTTCCTTCGAACTTTCCTAGAACGTGTTGAATATCCGATCTAAAACACAAACCCTAGTGCCGCCCTAATATTTTCCGATGGCGGCACCGACTCCAATGGCCACCAAACCAATACCCCTGAACCGCCAGCACCTCCTCTTCCCAAATATGCAATTAGTTTCCCTCAAATCCCAACCAAGCTCCTTGAATATAAGATCGAAAATCGATCACGAACCCTAACTCACCCGATTCCCACCAAATCAACACCCCTTAACCACCAGGACTTCCTCTTCCCTAATTCATAAGCAGCTTCCTTCGAATTTGGCTCAGTCTGTTCGAATCTTAAAACCAAGGGTTCGAGTCCTAAAATTCACAATCCAAAACCTAAGGCTCCAGGTCCTCGAAAAATTCAAGTCCGATTTGATCACTGCAATAAGGTTTTTCACTTGTTCTTGATAAAGAACAAGTGATTAACCTCATTTGGTGATTTTAATCGAAAGGTCAGTCACAAAAGTCAGTCGGATTAGAGGCTTTAACCAGTAAGTTGTTCTTTTCTTCTCAGTTCTTTGTTTCATTTCTTTTATGTTGCTTCCTTTCTTCTTCATTTCTTATCCACATTTTTGTTTGAGTTTTAATTTGATTGAAATCGTTTTCTGAGCTCAATATGTGCATGTTTTCTTCATAATTACTAGATATGATTTAATTTGTTTTGTCAATGTGTTGCCTGAGTTTGTGTTTGAATCTCTAACTGTCTCCTTGCTCCTTTTTCTTCTCATTAATTTTTCTTTTACCCCGTAGCATATCTTGTTACTACTGGTTTAATTACGTTTATTTTTGTGCCCTTTGTTTTATTGTTGATTCGCAATAAAGAGTTCAGTGCTGAATTGGGTAATAGAAATAATTCCGGTTTAGAATCAGGAAATAATTAAGTTTTTCCCCGAATTTTTTGATTCATTGGTTTCTTGTGTTCGTTTAATCACTTATGAGTATTTTAGACCTTAATGAATAACCATGGTCATTTTTGACTTGGTTAAAGGGGCTGGTTAGTTAGACTGTGAGTTAACCTAGGCCAAGGTGATAATGGGATTTAATTAAATATAGGGGTGGCTTGCTATAAGGGGTAATCAATATAAGTAGGGGTTCAATTTAGGGGGTTGCTAACTTGGATAGGGGGTGCAGTAGCTGTTTAATTAATAAAGCACTAACTTAGTGGAAGATGATTAAAAATTAAAAGGATAAGTTGATAGTGGTGAAGGCACTGGCTAACTGGAAAATTTAAAAATGAAAAGACAATCTAGAGTGGAAAGGGCACTAATTGGATGCCCATTTAAGGGCTGAAAATCAGGTGAGAAATGGGCCTGAAAATTGGGAGGAATTCAGAGATCATTCTTTGGAGAACCTTGAGAGCATTAAATGAAAATATAGGGAATATTCACAGGGATACACCTGAAAAACACTCTAAAAATCAGATAGTTTTTCAACAGATAGAAATCCAGTTGGAAAACTGATTTTGAGATGAATTGATGTTTGGAGTACTGTTTTAACTTGATTTTTAGGTTTAAAAATTGGGTTTGAATTTGCTTGGAATTGGTTTGAAGCTTGGACTGGTTTCAGCTTGTTAACACTGTTGCATTTCTGTTATTTGTTGTTGTTGATCCCTGACCCCATTTTCTTTTGTTCATTTCATATCCAGGTACACTCTTATGCTTATTTGATTGTGAAGTGGGATGTGAGGAAAGAAAAAAATGAAAAGCAACAAAGTTTCTAAAGCATATAATTAGTAGTTCATGTTGCAACTGTATCTCCTTTATTTCTATGTTTTAATAGCCTAGCTTTATCAGTGTGTGGTGTGATAGAACTGTTAAAGACACTACATCAATATACTGATTTGAATGGTTAAACTTCAGCTTTAATTTTTTTTTTTTGAAATGGATACTATGGTTGGAGATGACTTGGTATTGAAATAGCTGTTAGGATGGATATAAGCTAGAGAAAAATGAATGACGTACATCCTGTCATGTTTAAGAATATTTGAATACATTGTTGTATACAGAGTTGATTGTCAAACGAGATTCATGTTAAAATTGGTCTATGTGCATGCTTTCTGTTTTGTTATTAGTTGAAATATGGTCAGCTCACTTTGAATCATATCTATGGTATTTAGAACTTTTTTTTTTTTTTATAAAAGGTTTCTTATGAACCTAATTAACGTTGTATTCCATTTCTTGTAAATAGTATGGATGTTTCAGCATGTCAATTATTAGCTTAGTATTGGGTGTGTGTGTATTGAGAAAATAGAGTACCAGGAGCGTCATTGAGTGTATATATTGGGCCTAAGAAAATGATTTGTATATAGTAGGCCTCAAAAGTCAAAGCCCGACAACCTTTTGAGGTTTGATGTTGGACAAGATTCTGCTAAGTCTAGATGTCTATCTGTGGCTTTACAGATTAATTTTGGATTGAATTCATTTGAGTGTAGGGCTTAAAAAAAATGGCTTGCAAATAAACATTGGTTAATATATATATGTAGCATTTGAATGAATCTGCATTTCTAATGAGTTTGTCATTGCTTCTGAATTAATTTCTATGTCCGTTTTTGTAGTGCTACTATTTAATATTATAATATTAGAGTGATGAACCTGGAATTAAGATATAAGTTTCCTAAAGATAATTTATAGTTTGCATGCTGATTCAGAATTAGACTAAAACAAAAATAGTGATTTGGTTCAAAGTGGCCTTAATGTGAACGGTGGCTGGCATCTTATGCTATGCGTGAACTCAACCTATAACAGGTTTTAAGTTTTGGATTATTGTTTTTACCATGCCAATTTGTTCAATAGAGTCATAATTTAGATTGATATTTTGTTCCCCCGTAATTGTTAAAAGTATGCTTAGGCCGTTAATAATCATGAACATATGTAGTTTGCCTTAGTTGAGTAACACCTTTTAGGATAGTTTGGGGTGTGCCGTGCCAAACAAAATGACAATTGCATGACCCTTGTTTAATTAATTCTGCTTTGATCCTTAGAATTCGAGGCGCGCCATTTAGTAAATTCCATGACCCTCGCAAAGTTGACAACACGTTAGTTACTTTAGGCGTGTTATTTAATAATTTACCTTCTTAAACTCGGGTGCACATTTATGTGACCCAAATCCAAATCTCAACAATGTTAAAATATATCAAAAATCACAGGTGCATTAATGTGACGTGGTTCGAGACCTGTTTTAAACAACGTTGCAATTTCCTTTAAAAAATATGAATAAAAGCGATTAAAAAGTTAAAATTTGCACATAGGTTCATAATTGTATAAAATTAGATAATTAATCCAGATATGACAGTTGAGCGACCGTGCTAAAATCACAGAACTCGGGAATGCCTAACACCTTCTCCCGGGTTAACAAAATTCCTTACTAGGATTTCTGATTCGCGGACTGTTAAACAGAGTCATTTTTTCCTCGATTCGGGATTCTAAACCGGTAACTTGGGACACCATAAATCTTCCAAGTGGCGACTCTAAACTTTAAATAAATAAATCCCATTTTGATTATATTTTAATTGGAAAAACTCCCTTTATTATGCCCTTCCGGGGTGTAGTGGGAAAAAAAGGAGGTATGAAAGCTCTGGCAACTCTGATGGGGAAGTAACCAAGAACCACTGGTTCAGGGTACAAGAATTTGAGCTTCGAATAATTGTTGTATTTGGCTTATTTATTATCTGCTTTTATCACATGTTGAGATTAATGTGCAAAATGATGCTTTTACCGCTTCGATATTATTTGAACTATACATATAAACTGTTACAAAACCTCTCTTCTCACCGCCGGGGATGTGATCGCTGGTCGAGACTCCCTATTCTGTTAGTGTCATACCTTAAAGTAAGAAAGAGGTCGGACAAGTTACTAAGCCAGATGTCCTTTTGGTTCCCGGTACGTAGCCCCCTCCTCGACTAAAGTTGTCCGCTTGGGTACACAGTCTAGAACATATACCCAGTTTTTGAACCTAGAAAAACTCAGCTTCATGCCAGATCCTAGTAGGAACGCTTATCTGCATCATGTGCATTTTGACTTAGGGGACTCAATACATGGGTTGGGTCCGTGTAGGACAGGTACCCGGAATATTGGACCATCCTGATGCATCCTACTTGTGCATTTATTTGTGTTGGATCTGCATGCTGACCGCTTTTTTTAAAAAAAGGAAAGAAATAGCAGTGTGAGAGTGAAGAAAGCTAATCGCCTGTTTTGAAAAAAAAAAAGAAAAAATAGCTTGTTCTAGTGGCCAATGAAAAAAAAAGTTTTGTTTTCAAAAATAGTTTATTTATTTGCCTGTGAAAAAAGAAGAGGAAAATATTCTGTTTTCAAAACATTTGATTTTGTTTTCTCTACCCGAACTACGCTAATTTGATTCTCACAGGGTATGGGATACATAGGCAACTCCCACCGGGTCCAACTTCTTTTTGTAAAAATATCCCAAAATGAACAAAATTTTGGTTTATTGTAAATAGGTGAGGTGATACCATTTTTTCTTTCCGAAAGGGACGCCGGAAGGCTGAATTTGCATAAACAATCACCTTTGGTCTTTTTCTAATTTTTCCCAGTTAGGCACCACCTTAAACTCTTCCTCCGGAGGTTCAAAAGGGCCGTATCTGCAAAGCTGGCTTTTCAGTTTTAGAATTAAAAATATGAAAAAGGGGTCAATTTTTTATTTTGGAGTCACACAGAATAAAATCAGGATTGTTTCACTTAATCACCTTAAAATATGTGCAGGATGAGCACAATCCAAAATGAACCTTACTCATTCATAAGCAAAATCTTTTTGGAGTTGCGGCTGTGGTGGAATGACTTAGGTGGAGAAGGGCAAGACGAGGTCAAGAAATATTTGGGGGGCCTTCCCAAACTATTGGAGATTATACCCAAGGGAGACATCATAAGGGCATTGGCCACATGCTGGGACCCGGCGCACAATGTGTTCCACCTTTCAGATTTTGAACTCACCCCGACCTTAGAAGAAATAGCCGGGTAAATTGGGAGTGATGAGCTTTCTTTAAGACATAAGTATTTGGTTGCCCCAAGAACCATAGTTGTGCACATATTCTTAGGCTCGCTAAAGATAAGCAGAGGGGTACACAACCCGGACTTGGCAGCTGGTTTTTGTACTTTGTCGTTCATATACAACAGATATGGTCGTATAGGAGGGTTCAACAAGCCAGAGAATAAAATCTGTAGCAAAGGAAATCGCCTTAAATAGGAAGAGCATAGACGTTTCGCTTTTATGGTAACTTTCCTGGGACTTCTGGTGTTCCCGAGGAAAGACGGGAATATCGACATAAAAATAATAGGGGTTATCAGCACTTTACTCACCCAGGCCAAGAGCACACTCGCGCCTATGATAGTAGCCGAGATCTTTCGTGCTCTCACAGTCTGCAGAGCCGGGGGTGACTTCTTTGATGGATGTAATTTGTTGTTGCAAATATGGATGACCGAACACTTGTGCCACCGTCCCCAGTTCATAAGCTATGGGTCAACAGAGAAAACTTGTATAGAGGAATTTTATATAAGGATTGAAGGGATCAACTTGCCCGAAGGAGTCACAAGATGGATATCTTACTTTCGATCCTCACTGCCAGCCAAGTAGAGTGTACGCTGGGATGGTTACCTGTGGACGAAATCATATACATGCCAGCAACGGGGCCTCACTTCCTTCTGATGGGTCTTAGGAGCATCCAGCCTTATGCCCCGTATCGGGTTTTGAGACAGCTCGGGAGGTTCTAGATAGTGCCAAAAGATGAAGATCTCAGTGTCCGGGTAGTTGAGATTGGACCGGATGGCCAGTTCCCTGAAGCAACAGTCCGCTAGATCTGGAGTGAATGTCAATACCTGGCGGTAAATACCTTTGTAAGGGATCGATCTAGAGGAGAAGTTTCATACGGGTATCGTGCTTGGTATAGGAAAGAAATTGCATTCGGGAGGCCTGCTAAAAGACCCCACCTCCAGGATTTTGTCGAATCGTCACAGGAACAGTGGGACTGGTTGGCTAAAGAACACAAGTACAAGGCTACAATAGGCAAACTAGAGAAGCAGGTCATGGATCTGCAATTTGAAAGGGATGTTCAAACCGCTGCAGATGAGGAAGAAAAGAAGAAGCTAGTAGAAGAAAATGAGGCCCTTAAATCTTAGATCCGAAAAATGAGAATAGCTGTCAGAAAACCGGAAAGGAGCCGGGCTGACCAAAAACTAATAAACGAACTGAAAGGGAAAGCCCGCGAATGCCAAGAGGACTTGGAGAGATCTGAAGCTAGCTTGGCAAGGATCTGGGCCAGATGGACAAAGGGTGAAAAAGAGCGGACACTTTATATACAACAGAAAAAGAGGGACTATGAGGGGAGCGTCACTATCCCGAGAGGAAAAATAGTCGCTCGCGAAGACAGGATATTCAGGCAAGCTAGAGATTTCAGAGCAGATGGTAAACACTGCTATGACCTGATGGCCCAAATGGAGGAACAAATGCATAAATTTCAAGATCAACTCCTTCATAGCTCTCAAGTGCTAGAAATGCGGAACCAACAGATAGGGCGGTTGCTGCAGGAAAAGAGCAGGATTAGAGAAGGGATCGCAAACATCGCACATTACATTGCTGCAAAATGCCGAGTGTGTGAGGACATGACCCGTACCACCTTTTTTGCGGCAGTAATGACATTCGTCAAGCAAATAATGAACGATCTGGAGAGGCTTCAAAGGGATCTTGCACAAAGGCCTGCATCAAGGCCGAATGATGCCTCGCGGGCCCCAGGGAATTTTGGGCATTGACGTATTCTTAATCTTTGTTTTGAGTCTGTATCTTTCTTGTTGAAGTTTGTTAGTCTGCCAGTCAGTCCTTTCCAAGTTTGCTTTGTCGTCCTTTAAAAATTTGTAAATTCTTCCAAGTGTTATAATAAAAGCAGTTGTCTTTGTGAAAAATATTTTGCTACGTATTTTTACATCGGCCAGAACTACGCACGGTCTGATTCATGCGGGGACATGATACGTAGGCAATCTCCATAAGACTCGACCACCACTAAAAGAAGAAAAAATAAAAGGAATATGAAAAAAAATTAATAAAGAGGGATCGAATAAAGGAAAATTTGAGAGGCGCTAAAAAAGGGAACAATTATGAAAGGCCAGAATGACGCACGCAACCGAAGCAAATGCATAATAGAAAATGGTTAACTGCCTAGGTGCATTGCATCCCAACGTGCGATTGCATATTTGTTAAACTCTAAAAACTAACAGGTTTGTTATTTCCCAGAGAATTCAAGCAGTTAGTTTATGTAAAGCATACTGGCACATTACCATTATCAGACTAGATCAAAGGGACCAATACCAGTAATTATGTCTAGCCCCGAAAGAGAAATGAGCGCTGAGGTGGAAGAAGTAGATGTGAAATCCATGAAAGATGAGATGTACAAGTTAAAACAACAAATGGCTTAAATGTACCAGGATTGGACGAGGGGTCAGCCACCACCAGCCTATCCTGCCAACCCTACTTTCCTCCCAATACCCGCCCAATCTTCAGAACAGCTTGTTTCGGACTCATCCCCAAATTTTCCCATATATCAACATCATCAGGGAACTACCTCTCAGACACCACAAGTTCCAAAGGCAATTCTATACCCTCCTCCACCAATTACCCCTGTTTTTGTGGCACTTCCACCAGCCGCACTCCACAGGTCTTCCAGCGAGCATGTATTCCAAACACAGGACAATCAATATTAACCTCCTGAACCCATGTTCAAAGCACCTGAACCATGTCTTTACCCTCCTCAGCTTGGTATCACGGAAGAAATCGAGAAACCTCCTAAGAATTTGGAGCAGGAAGAGATGGCCAGGAAGGTCAAGAGTTTGGAACAGTCCTTTAGAGATATGAAGGGACTAGGAGGTCAGGTAAGTGTAGCTTACAAAGACCTATGTTTATTTCCAAATGTACAACTGCCG
>MU686486.1:15277-31258 GCA_026770625.1 Nicotiana glauca
GGAAAACAAGAGCCTACCTGAAGAACAAAGCAGCAATTCAAGTGTTAGTAATTAGGAGCCTACCTGATGAACAAATGAACAATTCAAGTGTCGGTAATCAGGAACCCACCCGAAGAATAAAGCAGCAATTTAAGTATTGGTAATCGAGAGCCCGCCTGAATAACAAAGCAGCGATTCAAGTGTCAGTAATCAGGAGCCCACCTAAAGAATAAAGCAACAATTCAAGTGTTTGTAATCAGGAGCCCACCTAAAGAAAAAAGCAGCGATTCAGGTGTTGGTAATCAGGAGCCCACTAGAAGAACAAAGAAACAATTCAAGTATCGATAATTAGGAGCCCACCTGAATAAAAAAGCAGCAATTCAAGTGTTGGTAATTAGGAGCCCACCTGAAAAACAAAGCAGCAATTCAAGTGTTGGAAAACAAGAGCCCACCTGAAGAACAAAGCAACAATTCAAGTGTTAGTAATCAGGAGCCTACCTGAAGAACAAAGGAACAATTCAAGTGTCGGTAATCAGGAACCCACCCGAAGAACAAAGAAGCAATTCAATTGTCGGTAATCAAGAGCCCACCTAAAGAAAAAAGCAATAATTTTAGGGTTGGTAATCAGGAGCCCACCTGAAGAACAAAGCAGGAATTCAAGTGTTGCTAATCAGGAGCCCACCTAAAGAATAAAGTATTAGTTCAAGTGTTGGTAATTAGGCACCCACCTGAAGAACAAAGCAGCAATTCAAGTGTTGGTAATCATGAGCTCACCTGAATAATAAAGCAAGAATTCAAGTGTCGCTAATTAAGAGCCCACCTGAAGAAAAAATCAAAAATTCAAGGGTTGGTAATCAGGAGCCCACCTGAAGAACAAAGCAGGAATTCAAGTGTCGCTAATCAGGAGCCCACCTGAAGAACAAAGCAGCAATTCAAGTGTTGGTAATCATGAGCCCACCTGAATAATAAAGGAAGAATTCATGTGTCGGTAATTAGGAGCCCACCTGAAAATTTTAAGAGTTGGTAATCAAGAGCCCAACTAAAAAGCAAAGAAGCAATTCAAATGTCGGTAATCAGGAGCCCAGCTAAAGAACAAATCGACACTATCTAGTGTTTGTAATTAGGATCCTACCTGAAGAACAAAGCAGCTATTCAAGTGTTGGTAATCTGGAGCCCACCTGAAGAACAAATCAAGCAATTCAAGTGTTGGTAAGCAGGAGCCCATCTGAAGAATGAAGCAAGCTATTCAAGTGTTGGTAATCTGATTCCCACCTGAAGAATAAAGTAGAAATTCAAGTGTAGGTAATCAGGAGTCCACCCGAAGAACATAGTAGCAATTGAAGTATTGGTAATCAGGAGCCCGCCGGAAGAACAAAGAAGCAATTCAAGTGTCGATAATTAGGAGCCCCCCTAAAGAACAAAGCAGCAATTCAAGTGATGGTAATCAGGAGCCCACCTGAAGTAAAAGTAAGAATTCAAGTGTCGGTAATCAGGAACCAACCCGAAGAACAAAGAATCAATTTATGTATTGGTAATAAGGAGCCGACCTGAAGAACAAAGCAGCAATTCAAGTGTTGGTAATTAGAAGCCCACCTGAAGAACAGATAGGCAATTCAAGTGTTTTTAATCAGTAACCCACCTGAAGAACGAAACAGCAATTCAAGTGTCGGTAATCAGGAGCCCACCTAAAGAACTAAGTATTAATTTAAGTGTCGGTAGTCAAAAGCCCTCCTGAAGAACAAAGAAACAATCCAAGTGTCGGAAATCCTGAGCCCAACTGAAGAACAAAGCAGCAATTCAAGAATTGGTAATCAGGAGCCCACCTAAAGAACAAAGCAGCAATTCAAGTGTTGGTAATCAGGAGCCTACCTAAAGAAAAAAGTAGCAATTCAAGTGTTGGTAATCAGGAGCCCACCTGAAGAATAAAGCAGCAATTCAAGTGTCGGTAATTAGGAGCCCACCTGAAGAACAAAGCAGCAATTCAAGTGTTGGTAATCAGGAGCCCACCTGAAGAATAAAGCAGCAATTCAAGTGTCGGTAATTAGGAGCCCACCTGAAGAACAAAGGAGCAATTCACGTTTTTGTAATCAGGAGCCCACCTAAAGAAAAAAGCAGCGTTTCAAGTATTGGTAATCAGGAGCCCAGTAGAAGAACAAATGAGCAATTCAAGTATTGGTAATCAGGAGCCCGCCTGAATAACAAAGCAACAATTCAAGTGTTGGTAATCAGCAGCCCACCTGAAGAACAAAGCAGCAATTCAAGTGTTGGAAAACAAGAGCCCACCTGAAGAACAAAGCAGCAATTTAAGTATTGGTAATCTAGAGCCTGCCTGAAGAACAAAGCAGCAATTCAAGTTTCGGTAATCAAGAGCCCACCTGAAGAACAAAGCAACAATTCAAGTGTGGGTAATTAGGATCCCACCTAAAGAAAAAAGCAACAATTCAAGGGTTGGTAATCAAGAGCCCACCTGAAGAACAAAGCAGGAATTCAAGTGTCGCTAATCAGGAGCCCACCTGAAGAATAAAGTATCAGTTCAAGTTTTGGTAATCAGGCACCCACCAGCAATTCAAGCGTTTGTAATCATGAGCCCACCTGAATAATAAAGCAAGAATTCAAGTGTTGGTAATTAGGAGTCCACCTGAAGAACAAAGTAGTATTTTAAAAGTTGGTAATCAAGAGCCCACCTAAAGAACAAAGAAGCAATTCAAATGTCGATAATCAGGAGCCCAACTAAAGAACAAATCAACACTATCAAGTGTTGGTAATTAGGATCCTACCTGAAGAACAAAGTAGCAATTCAAGTGTTAGTAATCTGGAGCCCACCTGAAGAATAAAGCAAGCAATTCAAGTGTTGGTAATCATGAGCCCACCAGAATAATAAAGCAAGAATTCAAGTGTCGGTAATTAGGAGCCCACCTGAAGAACAAAGTAGTATTTTAAGAGTTGGTAATCAAGAGCCCACCTGAAGAACAAAGAAGCAATTCAAATGTCGGTAATCAGGAGCCCAGCCAAAGATCAAATCAACACTATCAAGTGTTTGTAATTAGGATCCTACCTGAAGAACAAAGCAGCTATTCAATTGTTGGTAATTTGGAGCCCACCTGAAGAACAAATGAAGCAATTCAAGTGTTGGTAAGCAGGAGCCCATCTGAAGAACGAAGCAAGCTATTCAACTGTTGGTAATCTGATTCACACATGAAGAATAAAGTAGCAATTCAAGTGTAGGTAATCAGGAGTCCACCCGAAGAACATAGTAGCAATTGAAGTATTGGTAATCAGGAGCCCACCGGAAGAACAAAGTAGAAATTCAAGTGTCGATAATTAGGAGCCCCCCTAAATAACAAAGCAACAATTCAAGTGATGGTAATCATGAGCCCTCCTGAAGAACAAATCAGCAATTCAAATAGTGGTAATCAGGAGCCCACCTGAAGTAAAAGCAAGAATTCAAGTGTCGGTAATCAGGAACCAACCCGAAGAATAAAGAATCAATTTAACTATTGGTAATAAGGAGCCGACCTGAAGAACAAAGCAGCAATTCAAGTGTTGGTAATTAGAAGCCCACTAGAATTACAAAGCAGCGATTCAAGTGTTGGTAATCAGGAGCCCACCTGAAGAACAGATAGGCAATTCAAGTGTTTTTAATCAGTAACCCACCTGAAGAACAAAACAGCAATTCAAGTGTCGGTAATCAGGAGCCCACCTAAAGAAGTAAGTAGTAACTTAAGTGTCGGTAGTCAAAAGCCCTCATGAAGAACAAAGCAAGAATTCAAGTGTCGGAAATCATGAGCCCAACTGAAGAACAAAGCAGCAATTCAAGAATTGGTAATCAGGAGCCCACCTAAAGAACAAAGCAACAATTCAAGTATTGGTAATCAGGAGCCTGCCTAAAGAAAAAAGTAGCAATTCAAGTGTTTGTAATGAGGAGCCCACCTGAAGAATAAAGCAGCAATTCAAGTGTCGGTAATTAGGAGCCCACCTGAAGAACAAAGGAGCAATTCAATTTTTTGTAATTAGGAGCCCACCTAAAGAAAAAAGCAGCATTTCAAGTATTGGTAATCAGTAGCCCAGTAGAAGAACAAATGAGCAATTCAAGTATCGGTAATCAGGAGCCTGCCTGAATAACAAAGCAACAATTCAAGTGTTTGTAATCAGAAGCCTACTTGAAGAATAAAGCAGCAATTCAAGTGTTGGAAAACAAGAGCCCACCTGAAGAACAAAGCAGCAATTTAAGTATTGGTAATCTAGAGCCCGCCTGAAGAACAAAGCAGCAATTCAAGTGTCGGTAAACAAGAGCCCACCTGAAGAACAAAGCAGCAATTTAAGTATTGGTAATCTAGAGCCCGCCTGAAGAACAAAGCAGCAATTCAAGTGTCGGTAAACAAGAGCCCACCTGAAGAACAAAGCAACAATTCAAGTGTGGGTAATTAGGATCCCACCTAAAGAACAAAGCAGCAATTCAAGTGATGGTAATCATGAGCCCACCTGAAGGACAAATCAGCAATTCAAATAGTGGTAATCAGGAGCCCACCTGAAGTAAAAGCAGGAATTCAAGTGTTGGTAATCAGGCACCCACCAGCAATTCAAGTGTTGGTAATCATGAGCCCACCTGAATAATAAAGCAAGAATTCAAGTGTCGGTAATTAGGAGCCCACCTGAAGAACAAAGTAGTATTTTAAGAGTTGGTAATTAAGAGCTTACCTAAAGAACAAAGAATCAATTCAAATGTCGGTAATCAGGAGCCCAACTAAAGAACAAATCAACACTATCAAGTGTTTGTAATTAGGATCCTACCTGAAGAACAAAGCAGCAATTCAAGTGTTAGTAATCTGGAGCCCACCTGAAGAATAAAGCAAGCAATTCAAGTGTTGGTAAGCAGGAGCCCATCTGAAGAGCGAAGCAAGCTATTCAAGTGTTGGTAATCTGATTCCCACCTGAATAATAAAGTAGCAATTCAAGTTTAGGCAATGAGGAGTCCACCCGAAGAACATAGTAGCAATTTAAGTATTGGTAATTAGGAGCCCACCGGAAGAACAAAGTAGCAATTCAAGTGTCGGCAATTAAGAGGCCCCCTAAAGAATAAAGCAGCAATTCAAGTGATGGTAATCATGAGCCCACCTGAAGAACAAATCAGCAATTCAAATAGTGGTAATCAGGAGCCCACCTGAAGTAAAAGCAGGAATTCAAGTGTCGGTAATTAGGAACCAACCCGAAGAAAAAAGAATCAATTTAAGTATAGGTAATCAGGAGCCGTGCTGAAGAATAAAGAAGTAATTCAAGTGTTTGTAATCAGGAGCCCACAATAATTACAAAGCAGCGATTCAAGTGTTGGTAATCAGAAGCCCACTTGAAGAACAGATAAGCAATTCAAGTGTTTTTAATCAGTAACCCACCTGAAGAACAAAACATCAATTCAAGTGTCGGTAATCAGGAGCCCACCTAAAGAACTATGTTGTAATTTAAGTGTCGGTAGTCAAAAGCGCACCAGAAGAAACAAAGCAATAATTCAAGTGTCGGAAATCAGGAGCCCAACTGAAGAACAAAGCTGCAATTCAAGTGTTGGTAATCAGGAACCCGCCTAAAGAACAAAGCAGCAATTCAAGTGTTGGTAATAAGGAGCCTACCTAAAGAAAAAAGCAGCAACTCAAGTGTTGGTAATCAGGAGCCCACCTGAAGAATAAAGCAGCAATTCAAGTGTCGGTAATTAGGAGCCCATCTGAAGAATAAAGCAGCAATTCCAGTGTTGGTTATGACGAGCCCACCTGTAGAACAAAGCAAGCAATTCAAGTTTTAGCAATCAGGAGCCCATATGAAGAACAAAGCAAGCAGTTCAACTGTTGGTAATTAGGATCCTACATGAATAACAAAGCAGCAATTCAAGTGTTGGTAATCAGGAGCACACCTGAAGAACAAAGCAGCAATTCAAGTATTGGAAAACAAGAGCCCACCTAAAGAACAAAGCAGCAATTCAAGTGTTAGTAATTAGGAGCCTACCTGAAGAACAAAGGAACAATTCAAGTGTCGGTAATTAGGAACCCACCCGAAGAACAAAGCAGAAATTTAAGTATTGGCAATCTAGAGCCCGCCTGAAGAACAAAGCAGCGATACAAGTGTCGGTAATCAGGAGCCCACCAAAAGAATAAAGCAGCAATTCAAGTGTTTGTAATCAGGAGCCCACCTAAAGAAAAAAGTAGTGATTCAAGTGATGGTAATCAGGAGCCCACTAGAAGAACAAAGAAACAATTCAACTATCGGTAATCAAGAGCCTACCTGAATAACAAAGCAGCAATTCAAGTGTTGGTAATCAGGAGCCCACCTGAAGAACACAGCAGCAATTCAAGTGTCGGTAATTAAGGGCCCACCTGAAGAACAAAACAACAATTCAAGTGTGGGTAATTAGGAGCCGACCTAAAGAAAAAAGCAACAATTCAAGGGTTGGTAATCAGGAGCCCACCTGAAGAACAAAGCAGGAATTTAAGTGTCGCTAATCAGGAGCCCACCTGAAGAATGAAGTATCGGTTCAAGTGTTGGTAATCAGGCACCCACCTGAAGAACAAAGCAGCAATTCAAGTGTTGGTAATCATGAGCCCACCTGAATAATAAAGCAACAATTTAAGTGTCGGTAATTAGGAGCCCACCTGAAGAACAAAGTAGTATTTTAAGAGTTTGTAATCAAGAGCCCACCTGAAGAACAATGAAGCAATTCAAACATTGGTAATCAGGAGCCCAGCTAAAGAACAAATCAACATTATCAAGTGTTGGTAATTAGGATCCTACCTGAAGAACAAAGCAGCTATTCAAGTGTTGGTAATCTGGAGCCCACCTGAAGAACAAATCAAGCAATTCAAGTGTTGGTAAGCAGGAGCCCATCTGAAGAACGAAGCAAGCTATTCAAGTGTTGGTAATCTGATTCCCACCTGAACAATAAAGTAGAAATCCAAGTGTAGGTAATCAGGAGTCCACCCGAAGAACATAGTAGCAATTTAAGTGTTGGTAATAAGGAGCCCACCGGAAGAACAAAGTAGCAATTCAAGTGTCGGTAATTAGGAGCCCCCCAAAAGAACAAAGCAATGATTCAAGTGATGGTAATCATGAGCCCACCTGAAGAACAAATCAGCAATTCAAATAGTGGTAATCAGGAGTCCACCTGAAGTAAAAGCAGGAATTCAAGTGTCGGTAATCAGGAACCAACCCGAAGAACAAAGAATCAATTTAAGTATTGGTAATAAGGAGCCGACCTGAAGAACAAAGCAGCAATTCAAGTGTTGGTAATCAGGAGCCCACGAGAATTACAAAGCAGCGATTCAAGTGTTGGTAATCAGGAGCCCACCTGAAGAACAGATAGGCAATTCAAGTGTTTTTAATCAGTAAACCACCTGAAGAACAAAACAGCAATTCATATGTCGGTAATCAAGAGCGCACCTAAAGAACTAAGTAGTAATTTAAGTGTCGGTAGTCAAAAGCCCTCTTGAAGAACAAAGCAACAATTCAAGTGTCGAAAATCAGGAGCCCAACTGAAGAAAAATGCAGCAATTCAAGTATTGGTAATCAGGAGCCCACCTAAAGAACAAAGCAGCAATTCAAGTGTTGGTAATCAGGAGCCTACCTAAAAAAAACAGCAATTCAAGTGTTGGTAATCATGAGCCCACCTAAAGAATAAAGCAGCAATTCAAGTGTCGGTAATTAGGAGCCCACCTGTAGAACAAAGGAGCAATTCAAGTTTTTGTAATCAGGAGCCCACCTAAAGAAAAAAGCAACGATTCAAGTATTGGTAATCAGCAGCCCAGTAGAAGAACAAAGCAGCAATTCAAGTATCGGTAATCAGGAGCCTGCCTGAATAACAAAGCAGCAATTCAAGTGTTGGTAATCAGGAGCCCACCTGAAGAACAAAGCAGCAATTCAAGTGTTGGAAAACAAGAGCCCACCTGAAGAACAAAGCAGCAATTAAAGTGTTAGTAATTAGGAGCCCACCTGAAGAACAAAGGAACAATTCAAGTGTCGATAATCAGGAACCCACCTGAAGAACAAAGCAGCAATTTAAGTATTGGTAATCTAGAGCCCGCCTGAAGAACAAAGCAGCGATTCAAGTGTTGGTAATCAAGAGCCCAACTGAAGAACAAAGCAACAATTCAAGTGTTGGTAATTAGGAGACCACCTAAAGAAAAAAGCAAAAATTCAAGGGTTGGTAATCAGGAGCCCACCAGAAGAACAAAGAAGCAATTCAAGTGTCGGTAATCAGGAGCCTACCTGAATTAAAAAGCAGCAATTCAAGTGTTGGTAATCAGAATCCCACCTGAAGAACAAAGCAGGAATTCAAGTGTCGCTAATCAGAAGACCACCTGAAGATTAAAGTATCAATTCAAGTGTTGGAAATCAGGAGCCCACCTGAAGAACAAAGCAGCAATTTAAGTGTTATTAATTAGAAACCAGCCTGAATAATAAAGCAAGAATTCAAGTGTCGGTAATTAGGAGCCCACCTGAAGAACTAAGTAGTATTTTAAGAGTTGGTAATCAAGAGCCCACCTGAAGAACAAAGAAGCGATTCAAATGTTGGTAATCAGGAGCCCAACTAAAGAACAAATCAATACATTCAAGTGTTGGTAATTAGGATCCTACATGAAGAACAAAGCAGCAATTCAAGTGTTTGTAATCTGGAACCCACCTGAAGCACAAAGCAAGCAATTCGAGTGTTGTTAAGCAGGAGACCATCTAAAGAACAAAGCAAGCTATTCAAGTGTTGGGAATCTGGTGCCCACCAGAAGAACAAAGCAGCAATTCAAGTGTTGGTAATCAGGAGTCCACCCGAAGAACATAGTAGCAATTTAAGTATTGGTAATCAGGAGCCCACCGAAAGAACAAAGTAGCAATTCAAGTGTCGGTAATCAGGAGCCCCCCTAAAGAACAAAGAAGCAATTCTAGTGATTGTAATTAGGAGCCCACCTAAAGAACAAATAAGCAATTCAAATAGTGGTAATCAGGAGCCTACCTAAAGAACAAAATAGTAATTTATCTGTCCGTAATCACGAACCAACCCGAAGAACAAAGAATCAATTTAAGTATTGGTAATCAGGAGCCAACCTGAAGAACAAAGCAGCAATTCAAGTGTTGGTAATCACGAGCCCACAAGAATTACAAAGTAGCGATTCCAGTGTTGGTAATCAGGAGCCATCCTAAAGAACAAATAAGCAATTCAAGTGTTATTAATCAGAAACCCGCCTGAAGAACAAAGCAGCAATTCAAGTGTTGGTAATCAGGAGCCCAACTAAAGAACAAAGCAAGTCATTCAAGTGTTAGTAATCAGGAACCTACCTGAAGAACAAAGCAACAATTCAAGTGTTGGTAATCAGGGTCACACCTGAAGAACAAAGCAGCAATTCAAGTGTTGGTAATCAGGAGCCCACCTGAAGAATAAATCTGCAATTCAAGTGTTGGTAATCAAGAGCCCACCTGAAGAACAAAGCATCAATTCAAGTCTTGGTAATCAGAATCCCACCTAAAGAACAAAGTAGGAATTCAAGTGTCGATAATCAGGAACCCACCCGAAGAACAAAGAATCAATTTAAGTATTGGTGATCAGGAGCCCACCTGAAGAACAAAGCACCAAATCAAGTGTCGGTAATCAGGAGCCAACTTGAAGAATAAAGCAGCAATTCAAGTGTTGGTAATCAGGAGCCCACCTAAAGAAAAAAGCAGCAATTCAAGTGTTGGTAATCTAGAGCCCACTGGAATAACAAAATAGCAATTCAAGTATCGGAAATCAGGAGCCCACTTGAATAACAAAGAAGCAATTCAAGTGTTTGTAATCAGGATCAAAGCAACAATTCAAGTGTTGGTAATCAGGAGCCCACATGAAATACAAATCAGCGATTCAAGTTTCGGTATTCAGGAGCTGAACAGAAGAAGAAAGCAAAAATTTAAGTGTTGGTAATCAGGAGCCCACCTGAAGAACAAAGCATCAATTCAAGTTTTGCTAATCAGGAGCCCACCTGAAGAACAAAGTTGCAATTCAAGTGTTGGTAATCAGGGGCCCATCTGAAGAAAAAAACAGCAATTCATGTGATGGTAATCAAGAGCCCACATGAAGAACAAAGTAGCGATTCAAGTGTTGGTAATTAGGAGCCCACCTGAAGAGCAATGCAGCAATTTAAAAGTCGGTAATCAAGAGCCCAGCCGAAGAACAGAGCTGCAATTCAAGAGTCGGTAATCAGGAGCCTAACTAAAGAACTAAGCAAGTCATTCAAGTGTTTGTAATTAGGAGCCTTCCTGAATAAAAAAGCTGGAATTCAAGTGTCGGTAATCAGGACCCACCTAAAGAACGAAGCAGCAATTCAAGTGTCGGTAATTCAAGTGTTGGTAATCATGAGCCCACCTGAATAATAAAGCAGGAATTTTATTGTCGGTAATCAGGAGCCTAACTAAAGAGCAAAGCAGCAATTCAAGTGTTGGCAATCAGGAGCCCAACTGAAGAACAAAGCAGCAAATTTAAAAGTCGGTAATCAAGAGCCCAGCTGAAGAACAAAGAAGCAATTCAAGTGTCGGTAATCAGGAGCCCAAACAAAGAACAAAGCAAGCCATTCAAGTGTTGGTAATCAGGAGCCCACCTAACGAACGAAGCAGCAATTCAAGTGTCGGTAATCAGGAGCCTAACTAAAGCGCAAAGCAGCAATTCAAGTGTCGGTAATCAGGAGCCTAACTAAAGCGCAAAGCAGCAATTCAAGTGTCGGTAATCAGGAGCCTAACTAAAGCGCAAAGCAGCAATTCAAGTGTCGGTAATCAGGAGCCTAACTAAAGCGCAAAGCAGCAATTCAAGTGTCGGTAATCAGGAGCCTAACTAAAGCGCAAAGCAGCAATTCAAGTGTCGGTAATCAGGAGCCTAACTAAAGCGCAAAGCAGCAATTCAAGTGTCGGTAATCAGGAGCCTAACTAAAGCGCAAAGCAGCAATTCAAGTGTCGGTAATCAGGAGCCTAACTAAAGCGCAAAGCAGCAATTCAAGTGTCGGTAATCAGGAGCCTAACTAAAGCGCAAAGCAGCAATTCAAGTGTCGGTAATCAGGAGCCTAACTAAAGCGCAAAGCAGCAATTCAAGTGTCGGTAATCAGGAGCCTAACTAAAGCGCAAAGCAGCAATTCAAGTGTCGGTAATCAGGAGCCTAACTAAAGCGCAAAGCAGCAATTCAAGTGTCGGTAATCAGGAGCCTAACTAAAGCGCAAAGCAGCAATTCAAGTGTCGGTAATCAGGAGCCTAACTAAAGCGCAAAGCAGCAATTCAAGTGTCGGTAATCAGGAGCCTAACTAAAGCGCAAAGCAGCAATTCAAGTGTCGGTAATCAGGAGCCTAACTAAAGCGCAAAGCAGCAATTCAAGTGTCGGTAATCAGGAGCCTAACTAAAGCGCAAAGCAGCAATTCAAGTGTCGGTAATCAGGAGCCTAACTAAAGCGCAAAGCAGCAATTCAAGTGTCGGTAATCAGGAGCCTAACTAAAGCGCAAAGCAGCAATTCAAGTGTCGGTAATCAGGAGCCTAACTAAAGCGCAAAGCAGCAATTCAAGTGTCGGTAATCAGGAGCCTAACTAAAGCGCAAAGCAGCAATTCAAGTGTCGGTAATCAGGAGCCTAACTAAAGCGCAAAGCAGCAATTCAAGTGTCGGTAATCAGGAGCCTAACTAAAGCGCAAAGCAGCAATTCAAGTGTCGGTAATCAGGAGCCTAACTAAAGCGCAAAGCAGCAATTCAAGTGTCGGTAATCAGGAGCCTAACTAAAGCGCAAAGCAGCAATTCAAGTGTCGGTAATCAGGAGCCTAACTAAAGCGCAAAGCAGCAATTCAAGTGTCGGTAATCAGGAGCCTAACTAAAGCGCAAAGCAGCAATTCAAGTGTCGGTAATCAGGAGCCTAACTAAAGCGCAAAGCAGCAATTCAAGTGTCGGTAATCAGGAGCCTAACTAAAGCGCAAAGCAGCAATTCAAGTGTCGGTAATCAGGAGCCTAACTAAAGCGCAAAGCAGCAATTCAAGTGTCGGTAATCAGGAGCCTAACTAAAGCGCAAAGCAGCAATTCAAGTGTCGGTAATCAGGAGCCTAACTAAAGCGCAAAGCAGCAATTCAAGTGTCGGTAATCAGGAGCCTAACTAAAGCGCAAAGCAGCAATTCAAGTGTCGGTAATCAGGAGCCTAACTAAAGCGCAAAGCAGCAATTCAAGTGTCGGTAATCAGGAGCCTAACTAAAGCGCAAAGCAGCAATTCAAGTGTCGGTAATCAGGAGCCTAACTAAAGCGCAAAGCAGCAATTCAAGTGTCGGTAATCAGGAGCCTAACTAAAGCGCAAAGCAGCAATTCAAGTGTCGGTAATCAGGAGCCTAACTAAAGCGCAAAGCAGCAATTCAAGTGTCGGTAATCAGGAGCCTAACTAAAGCGCAAAGCAGCAATTCAAGTGTCGGTAATCAGGAGCCTAACTAAAGCGCAAAGCAGCAATTCAAGTGTCGGTAATCAGGAGCCTAACTAAAGCGCAAAGCAGCAATTCAAGTGTCGGTAATCAGGAGCCTAACTAAAGCGCAAAGCAGCAATTCAAGTGTCGGTAATCAGGAGCCTAACTAAAGCGCAAAGCAGCAATTCAAGTGTCGGTAATCAGGAGCCTAACTAAAGCGCAAAGCAGCAATTCAAGTGTCGGTAATCAGGAGCCTAACTAAAGCGCAAAGCAGCAATTCAAGTGTCGGTAATCAGGAGCCTAACTAAAGCGCAAAGCAGCAATTCAAGTGTCGGTAATCAGGAGCCTAACTAAAGCGCAAAGCAGCAATTCAAGTGTCGGTAATCAGGAGCCTAACTAAAGCGCAAAGCAGCAATTCAAGTGTCGGTAATCAGGAGCCTAACTAAAGCGCAAAGCAGCAATTCAAGTGTCGGTAATCAGGAGCCTAACTAAAGCGCAAAGCAGCAATTCAAGTGTCGGTAATCAGGAGCCTAACTAAAGCGCAAAGCAGCAATTCAAGTGTCGGTAATCAGGAGCCCACCAGAAGAACAAAGCAGCAATTCAAGTGTTTGTAATCAGGAGCCCACCTAAAGAAAAAAGTAGAAATTCAACCGTTGGTAATTAGGAGCCCACTTGAGGAACAAAGCAGCAATTCAAGTGTTGGTAATCAGGATCCCACCTGAAGAATAAAGTAACAATTCAAGTGTTGGTAATCAAGAGGCCACCTGAAATACAAATAAGCAATTCAAGTGTCGGTAATCAGGAGCCTAGCTGAAGAACAAAGCAGCAATTCAAGTGTTGGTAATCAGGAGCCCACCTGAAGAACAAAGCAGCAATTCAAGTGTTGGTAATCGGGAGCACACTGGAGAACAAAATAGCAATTCAAGTATCGGTAATCAGGAGCCCACCTGAATAACAAAGAAGCAATTCAGGTGTTTGTAATCAGGATCACACCTGAAGAACAAAGCAACAATTCAAGTGTTGGTAATCAGGAGCCCACATGAATTACAAAGCAGCAATTCAAGTGTTTATCAGGAGTCCACCTGAAGAACAAATCAGCAATTCAAGTGTTGGTAATCTGGACCCCATCTGAAGAACAAAACAACAATTCAAGTGTCGGTAATCAGGAGCTCACCTGAAGAACAAAGAAGTAATTTAAGTGTCACTAATCAAGAGGCCACCAGAAGAACAAAGCAGCAATTCAAGTGTCTGAAATCAGGAGCCTAACCGAAGAACAAAGCAGCAATTCCAGTGTTAGTTATGAGGAGCCCACCTGTAGAACAAAGCAAGCAATTCAAGTTTTAGCAATCAGGAGCCTATCTGAAGAACAAATCAAGCAGTTCAACTGTTGGTAATTAGGAGCTGACATAAAGAACAAAGCAGCAATACAAGTCTTGGTAATCAGGAGTCCTTCTGAAGAACAAAGCAGCAATTCAAGTGTTAGTAATCAGGAGCCCACCTGAAGAACAAAGGAACAATTCAAGTATCGGTAATCAGGAACCCAACCGAAGAACAAAGTAGCAATTCAAGTGTCGGTATTCACGAGCCCAACTAAAGAACAAAGCAAGTCATTCAAGTGTTAGTAATCAGGAATCTACCTGAAGAACAAAGCAGCAATTCAAGTGTTGGTAATCAGGGTCCCACCTGAAGAACAAAGCAGCAATTCATGTTTTGGTAATCAGGAGCCCACCTGAAGAATAAATCTGCAATTCAAGTGTTGGTAATCAAGAGCCCACCTGAAGAACAAAGCATCAATACAAGTGCTGGTAATCAGAATCCCACCTAAAGAACAAAGTAGGAATTCAAGTGTTGGTAATCAGGAACCCACCCGAAGAACAAAGAATCAATTTAAGTATTGGTGATCAGGAGCCCATCTGAAGAACAAAGCGGTAATTCAAGTGTCGGTAATCAGGAGCCCGCCTGAAGAATAAAGCAGCAATTCAAGTGTTGGTAATCAGGAGCCCACCTAAATAAAAAAGCAGCAATTCAATCGTTGGTAATCTGGAGCCCACTGGAAGAACAAAAAAGCAATTCAAGTATCGAAAATCAGGAGACCACTTGAATAACAAAGCAGCAATTCAAGTGTTTGTAATCACGATCCCACCTGAAAAACAAAGCAACAATTCAAGTATTGGTAATCAGGAGCCCACATGAAATACAAATCAGCGATTCAAGTTTTGGTATTCAGGAGCTGAACAGAAGAAGAAAGCTGAAATTTAAGTATTGGTAATTAGGAGCCCACCTGAAGAACAAAGCAGCAATTCAAGTTTCGCTAATCAGGAGCCCACCTGAAGAACAAAGTGGCAATTCAAGTGTTGCTAATCAGGGGCCCACCTGAAGAACAAAGCAGCAATTCATGTGATGGTAATCAAGAGCCCACACGAAGAACAAAGTAGCAATTCAAGTGTTGGTAATTAGGAGCCCACCTGAAGAGCAATGCAGCAATTTAAAAGTCGGTAATCAAGAGCCCGGCCGAAGAACAGAGCTGCAATTCAAGTGTCGGTAATCAGGAGCCTAACTAAAGAACAAATCAAGTCATTCAAGTGTTGGTAATCAGGAGCCTTCCTTAATAGAAAAGCAGGAATTCAAGTGTCGGTAATCAGGAGCCCACCTAACGAACGAAGCAGCAATTCAAGTGTCGGTAATTCAAGTGTTGGTAATCATGAGCCCACCTGAATAATAAAGCAGGAATTCTATTGTCGGTAATCAAGAGCCCACCTAAAGAGCAAAGCAGCAATTCAAGTGTTTGCAATCAGGAGCCCAACTGAAGAACAAAGTAGCAAATTTAAAAGTCGGTAATCAAGAGCCCAGCTGAAGAATAAAGAAGCAATTCAAGTGTCAGTAATCAGGAGCCCAAACAAAGAACAAAGCAAGCCATTCAAGTGTTGGTAATCAAGAGCCTACCAGAAGAACAAAGCAGCNGACACCAATTCAAGTGTTGGTAATCAGGAGCCCACCTGAAGAATAACGCAGCAATTCAAGTGTCGGTAATCAGGAGCCCACCAGAAGAACAAAGCAGCAATTCAAGTGTTTGTAATCAGGAGCCCACCTAAAGAAAAAAGCAGCAATTCAACTGTTGGTATTTAGGATCCCACTTGAGGAACAAAGCAACAATTCAAGTATCAGTAATCAGGAGCCCACCTGAATAACAAAGCAGCAATTCAAGTGTTGGTAATCAGGATCCCACCTGAAGAACAAAGTAACAATTCAAGTGTTGGTAATCAAGAGGCCACCTGAAATACAAATAAGCAATTCAAGTGACGGTAATCAGGAGCCCAGCTGAAGAACAAAGGAGCAATTCAAGTATTGGTAATCAGGAGCCCACCTGAAGATCAAAGTAGCAATTCAAGTTTCACTAATCAAGAGCCCACCTAAAGAACAAAGCAGCAATTCAAGTGTTGGTAATCAGGAGCCCACCTAAAGAAAAAAGCAGCAATGCAAGTGTTTGCAATCAGGAGCCCAACTGAAGAACAAAGTTGCAAATTTAAAAGTCGGTAATCAAGAGCCCAGCTGAAGAATAAAGAAGCAATTCAAGTGTCGGTAATCAGGAGCC